>SJYV01015141.1:2635362-2648688 GCA_006410875.1 Neotragus pygmaeus
TGTGTGTGTGTGTGTGTGTGTGCTCAGTCACTCAGTTGTGTCCGACTCTTTGTGACCCCGTGGACTGAACCCTGCCAGGCTCCTCTGTCCGTGGGATTTCCCAGGCAAGAATACTGCACTGGGTTACCATTTCCCCTTTCCAGGGAATCTTCCTGACCCAGGGATAGAATCCGACTCTCCTGTGTCTCCTGCATCGGCAGGTGGATTCTTTATCACTGAGCCACCCGGAAGCTCAACTGAACGTTACTCCTGCGATTATATCTTATGGTACGAAACTCTCTTCGCTGGTTGAAGACAGTCAAGAAGAGACACTTGTTGGCTTTTCAGAAGTAATCTACCACGTCGTGAGAGGGCTTAAGGAAAGGGCAATATGGCAGAAAATGCCGGGGGGGCTCTAGAGACTGAAGTGGCACCCACCTCACTGGGTAGCCAGTGAGGAAGCAGTGCTCTCGGCCTTGGAGCTCCAAGGAGGTGAACTCCGCCAGTAGACGGAACGAGCGTGAAGCATGTCCTTCCCCAGCTGAGCCTCTGATGAGACTGCAGCACCGGCCAACACCCAGATTGCAGCTAAGCTGTGTCTAGACTTCTGAGCTATAGAAACTGTGAGATAAGAAGTGTGCGTGTCGAGTCTCTCTGTTGGTGGTAACTTGTCATGAAGCAATAGAACATACAGTCTGTCTGTGTAAGTTCCACTTTTGGTGAACTGGGGAAGACTAAGAAACTTGGCTTCTTTCTCTCCTGACACCTGGTCTCACAGGACACAATGAGGTGATTTGGATAAACAGCTGTAAATTGCTCTAATATCCTGCAGAAAAGCACTAATATAGAATGTAGTGATTATATCATCAAAGAGCCTGTTAAACTCATCCAAAGAGCAATTCTAATGAATTGTATGACTAGCGATTTGGGGGAGGTTTGCAAAAATAAAGTAAATGGTAAATGCTAGAAATTAGGAAGGCTTCCATTAGAGGTGTGCAGTTCTTATGATGGGTAATTATGGAGGCAGAACAGGATCTGCAAAGCAGCCCTTCCTGAGTCTAACAGTAGGCAAAGAAGAATGAGGTTAATAATCCTTAATGAGGAAGACAGCTGACGCTGGTGTCTCAAAGAGTAATCGTTATCCCTGCGGACAGCAGTGCCTCCTTGCTAATGTTGCCTACTGGGGCCAAAAGTTCAGATGGTGTACCTTTTGAAGGTGGCACAGCATGGGGTAGCCATTCTTATTGCTTGTGGGGGAACCACATCATTAGGCTGGGATTTTTCCCACTTCACCTCAGAGCTCTGGGTGTCAGCAGAATTTAAATATAATCAGTAGAGTGTGGGAGGTAAAAGATCTTGGGCTTTGGAATCAGGTCTGACAGAATTCAAATCTCATATGTATCTGTGACACTGTATCAGTTAGCTCTTGCTGCATAACAAACAAGCAGACATTTAATAACTTAAAGCGACAAATATTTAGTTAGCTCATAAGTCTGCAGATTGCTTGGGAAGTGATACTGTTCTGGACTCAGCTTGGCTGATTTTTGATGGGCTTGCTCATGAACCTACCATCAGTGGTTCAGCAGAGGTATCACTGGTCTTGAATGCCTTCTGCCCCTCATGGTCTGTCAGCCTCCAACAGGCTAGCTGGGGCATATTGACAAGGCAGCTGGCAGAGCTCAAGGGAAGAAGCAGAAGCTTGCAAAGCCCCCTGAGGACTAGTTTTAGACTATACACGATTTCCTTTCTATTGCATTACATTGACTAAAGCAAGTCATAAAGATAACTCAGATTCAAGGGTTAGAGAAATCAACTCCATATCTTGATGAGAGGAGCTTCAAAATCACATGCATGTGGTGTAGATACAGGGAGGCTACTAGTTGGGGTCCTCAATGCTTTTCCCCAAGGCAGCACTGTTCCAAAAGCAGCGAAAATGAACACGCCTCTGCTTGAGTCATGTTTGTTAAAGTCCCATTGGCCAAAGCAAGGTGCAGGACCAACCAGATCATGGAGTGTAGAAATAAACTCCACTTCTCAATGGGAGGGAAAAAATTTGTGATCATTTTTGCCATTCTAAGGATTATTTGGGAAAACCTCAACCATCACTAAATAAATGGATCCCCAGATGAGACAAATGTGGCAGAACCTTGATAAGTGCTGAACCTGGCAAGGCAACGGTCAACAAGCTGATGAACATGGAGTCCAACATTATCCTAGGCGTCTCTGGACCCCATGTCTTCACCCCACCACTTCAGTCTTCTCCAGCTTCTGCACAGGCAAGGCTCTTGCCCTCCATCCCATACTTTAGGTTAACACCATGCAGTAGAAATCAAGTATGAACCATGTTGTCTTCGATGAGTCGCTCAGTCATGTCTGACTCTTTGCGACCCTATGGACTGCAGCACGTGAGGCCTCCCTGTCCTTCACTCTCTCCCGGAGTTGGCCGAAGTTTGTGCCCATTGAGTCAGTGATGCCATCCAACTGTCTCATCCTCTGCCACCCTCTTCTCCTTTTGCCTTCAGTCTTTCCCAGGATCAGGCTCTTTTCCAGTGAGTTGGCCGTTGGCATCAGATGGCCAAAGTATTGGAGCTTCAGCTTCTGTGTGTATGAACCATGTATGTTGTTTTAAATTTTTTAGTGGTAGTGTTTTAAAAAAAGTAAAAGGAGACAGGTGAAATTCATTTTTAAAACAGATCTGATTTAACTTATATCTAAAATATTACCATTTAAGCAAGCAATCAATGTAAAAGTGATTATGAGATATCTTTTTTTACCTGCTAAGGCTTCAAAGTTGGGTATATTTCTTGCCCTTACAGCCCATCTTGATTTGGACCAGTCACATCTGAAGGGCTCAACGGCCACACGTGGCGTGTGGCTACTGAACTGGACAGTGCAGTGTTCAAGGGCCCTGCTCTGGCTCTGCTCCAGCTGTGTCCCTCTCATGGAGTGAGGAGTCCAGGGGACCAAAAGCACATGCCCCCTTGGAGCTCATACCCCCCGTTTCTAGATCAGACTCCAGGTACACAGGACCCCAGAATACCCTGGACGTCAGCCCTAAGCTGACGCTTCTAGGGCTTCTTCTGCAGGTGCGCCCTCCAGGTAGATGTTCCGGTGCTTACGCTTTGTTTCGAGTGGCCACAGGATGACTGTGGCTGGAGGGATGCCTTGGCCGTTGCTTGGACGTTCCTGGGTATGCACCCCTTGCTGTGGGGGATGGAGATGGAGGTGGGAAGAGAAGGGGCTGGGAGGCCTTGATGCAGGCCCCCAGATGTTGGTGGGCCGTCACTGCCTGGAGGGAGGGACAGGAAGGTAGGAGTCCCCTCTGCTGCTTCCTTCTCCCTCCTCGTCTAATTCAGTGGGCAAGTCTTATTGATTCCACCCTCAAATACAATTGTTGCTCATTATTCACAGTAACTGTGTCCTGTGAAGTGAAGCGAAAGTCGCTCAGTTGTGTCCAGCTCTTTGCAACACCATGGACTATACAGTGCATGGCATTCTCCAGGCCAGAATACTGGGGTGGGTAGCCTTTCCCTTCTCCAGGGGGTCTTCCCAACCCAGGGATTGAACCCAGGTCTCCCGCATTGCAGGCGGATTCTTTACCAGCTGAGCCCCCAGGGAAGCCCAGCTAGGTTGTGTTCTATAAAGGTGGGCAAATGATGGATGAGGGAATATGGGACCATTGCTCTAGGGGAAATATAGGGTTAGGTTCCTGTGAGTCTCTGGCTGCAATATTTTCACTAACTTCTCATACATAATCTTGTTCTATGTGTGTTTCTCTTGAAAGACATCCCGTTTAATATACACTGCTTCATTAACACTGAACTCAAGGCCAACAGCACTATGTCTGAACAAAGCTTATCTAACACAAATATTTTCTCCATAAAGCACATTACAGCCTTCTTGTGCTTAGGAACAGTAGACAGCACTTCCGCACTATAATTGGAGATGGCTTTAAAGAGCAAAATCACCCAAAAAAGCACAAATGTGAAAAAAAATGCAGTGCTAAATAGCCTGCATAAAAGACGGTTACTTATAGTAAGAGCTGAAATGGAGAGGCAGACCATTGTTCTGGTCGACCTCAGCGGGGAAAAAGCACATGGCAGCTCAAACGTTCTGCTGCCCTGTGCGTGTCCGAGAAAGACCATGAAAACATCACGAGAATTGATTTGAAGTTATAAATAAAATTTTAGCAGGAAGGTGAATTCGCAAGTACAGAACCTGGGAGCAGTGAGGACCGGCCACATATCCTCACTCTGCCTGGGCGACTGCGTCTCTCTCCCAGAGGAAGCCGGGGCCTCCTGGCCTGTCTTCCTGTGTCTACGATTAACCTAACACCTCCATTACACACTTTCCACTTAGCTGCCAGAGTCATTTTTCTGAAGATGTCCTTGTGCTCTCTTTCTGTTGTAGCCACGCGTTCTGGAAAACAAACTCACCCAGAAGGACGATGCAGATAGTGGAGTGCACGTTATCACACCGGCAGGCCCAAGGCAGTCCCCTCTTAGCCAAGGACCCGGACCAGTTTTCGTGAAAACTTTATATACCCTAAGTGTACGTGCCCAAACCCACCTCCCAAATTCCCTGAAACTAGTCTGAACAAAGGAAAAGATAGATACAATCAAAGTTAACCCGTGATTCATACGCCTTAAGCCTAGGACAGTCATGTCCGACTCGTGGTGACCCCATGGACTGTAGCCTACTGGGCTTCTCCGTCCATGGGATTTTCCAGGCAAGAATACTGGAGTGGGTTACCATTTCCTTCTCCAAAGCCTAGGTAGCTAAGAGTGGACAATTATCAATAGGCCTGTGGTCATACCCCAATAAACATAATAGAATGTATGATTCTATTTGGTCACACAGATAATTAGGGTATCCTTTCAGGCGATGGAGAGTCTAGATATGAGCCCTGGGGCTCTTCCTTCTGGGGGCCTGGTTTTCAGGGTGGTATGTCGTTTCCATAGATACTGGGCATATAGCTCAAAGTCCACAGTCTGGCCCAAGACGGAGTCCTGCTTTCAAGAAGGAGCTTGTTCTGTGTGTTTTCTCCTTCATTTCCAGTTCACTCAGGACGGAGTCTGAACTCCTTTCCCCAGAAGGTCACTGCACTTGCATCTTCTCCTTTTTCAGGCCCCGGTTTAAAAGTCTGCCTCCTGGGAGAGGCCACCCCTGACCACCCTGCTATTATAAGGATACCACCCCTCCCTCAGTCCTCCAGCAGGGCCTGTGAGCATCCTTCCTCGTGATCAAGGTTTGCAAGGCAACAATAATTTATTGTGTTACTTGGTAGATGCTGCCTTTAATGCATCCACTGTGGCCTCTTCCAAGACAAAGCCAGAATGGTTTTACTCATCACGGACCATGAGGTCTGGGACAGTGACACATGGTACTAGCTCACTGAGTAGGCGTGTGAGCCCACGGCCGAGGTGGCCTGCTAGACTTAACTCCCCCAACTCATCGGAAAGAAAAGTCTGGGTGAACAGTGCAGGTAGAGGGCCAGACTTCACCCTTGTCCACGTGGCTGCCCGTGTCTCCTCCAGGCCCTGGGAGGCAAGTTTCTGATCAGGAACATTTGACATCCGATATCCAAGGCCTTTGCAGCTGTGGGCTCTCGTGGCCTCGCCTGAGAAGCCGACCTCTCCCTGAAGGAAAACCCACATTCCTAAATTTGGAAACCACAGGGTTTTGTGATTTCAAATAGAACATCCTTTAGAGTTTCACAAATCTCAGCATCTCACGGCCTCCACCCAAGAAACCAACCATGCTCTTGTCTTCCCAAACCCTCTTTTGGGCAAGCACCATATTTTTATAATTATGATGCAGCAGGATCTCATGGTCCACCCAAGGGTCTGACCACATTTCTAGGACCCAGATTTGAGTAAACAACAGATCCTCATGTTTCTGAGGCCACAGACCCTCAACGGCCCCGCCTGTGAAGACAGGTTCCTTGCTTTCCTGAGCCGCCCTTTGGATAAACACCACAGGATGGATGGACCCCATGAGGCAGCATAAAGAGATGTTTTTGGCCTTATGCACAATTTGAAATAAAAACACAAAAGAAAATAGAATATCCCCATGGCATAGGCTCTGTGCCAGGAAGACTTGGCCTGTGCTTGGCCAAATATGCAGAAATGAAAACCATCTCAGTGTCAGGACAGGGGATGTTTCATTCTCTCCTTCCTAAATTTTCGGCAATACTGCTGCTTTTATGATAAAGAAGACCAAAAGGGGAAATGCTTTGNGGAGGCCTGGCGTGCTGCAATTCATGGGGTTGCAAAGAGTCGGACACGACTGAGCGACTGAATTGAACTTACTTAAGTCTGCATCTACTACCTAGAAACACAGAAACCACCTCATTATTTCATTATCACCGGAGATCCAGATCTTTGCTAGAAATGGCCACCTCTATTTCCTTCAAGGATCTCAAATATAACATGCCCCACCTTGCTCCTGATCCATTACAGATGGAAACAGTACTTCTCTTTATATTACCATCTAGTATTCTTGCCTGGAGAATCCCAGGGGTGGGGGAGACTGGTGGGCTGCCATCTATGGGGTCACACAGAGTCGGACACGACTAACGTGACTTAGCAGCAGCAGCAGCAGCAGCAGAACCACCATCTACCTTGTTGTTCAAGTTAGAAACAGGGGTGATCCCTGACTTTGCCCCTTCTGTTACTACTCGCAGTCACTGTGTTTAAAGCTTACAGACGCTGCGTTCTTACATCTCCCAGTTCAGACATTTGACATTCTATTTACCATGGTGGCCTTAATGACTAAGCCTCTGATGCCTACAAGATTAAAAAAATCTAAATTTCTTTACCAAATAGGTCAGGCCTTTTGCTATCTAACACTTACCTTCATAAATAATACTTTTCTATCACATTCTCTCTTCCGTCTATGAACAATTTATTTTCCACCCTTCAGTATTACTTATTTACATGTATTTTCCAGAACATAATGGTTTTTACGCTCTTCTGACTTTTACCTAGCGATACCTCAGTTCTATAATACTCTCCTCTAATTTGTTGGCCTCTTGGGTGATACCTCCTGTGCCTCTGACACCCTGACTTTTTCCTATATTCTCATGGAAGTTATTGCTCATCTCCACTATAGTAATTATCCGCAGGTAATAGAACTGGCTAATTGATGGCAAANTCCCTAATAACCAGTGTATCGTGGGACTGGGGAGGTAGGACACCTCCAGGAGGCCCCCTTCCTTGCCTTAGAAGTGAAATTACAATGATACGAAATCACACCCACGCTTTCTGGGAAAGGAGCGTTCCCCTCCCGTGTCCATCTTAGACTTGTTCATTCTTCCTCATTGGATGGGCGCCTCTCAGTCCCATCTCACCCCCCAAACCCTGCGATCTCTAGATCCCCCAGAACTTCTGTGTCCCGACACAAATTATTACCAGCTACCGAGCCTTTCCTTCAGCTGGCCTCTGAGTAATGGTTGACAAAGTGGTTTTGGGAACAAGACTCCTTGGGGTTGCTTCCTGGCCCCCACCCCGTATATCATCTGTGCAGCTTTGGGCAGTCTGTGACCCAGCATCCTTATTTGGAAAGTGGGGGCAAGAGCATCTCCCCCATAGAACTGTTACGGAAGCAACATTAATATGTGAATACGCACATATATGCTGAGAGCCACACAGGCACACCGGCAGTGCTATACAAGGGTGGCTATTATAACTGTTAAGTCTTTATTCTCATCACAACCCTACGATAGAAACATTACCACCTAATTGTTCAGATGGAAAGCTGGAGTTCAGAAAGGTTAAGTGATGCTGACGTGCCCACGGTCACACAGCTGCTCAGAGGTGGAGCTGGCAACTTGAACTTCGTCTGTACCAGTCCAGGTCCTTGGCACCCAGGGCCTGTTTCCTAGTGCTCTGGGGCTGAGCTACAGCATTAAAACTTTCTTCCACCTTGAGGGGAGGACTGCTCCCTGCTTGAGTCCCCCACCTGTGGGTGGGCTTTGATTACTTAATGGAGAGAGACCATTCAGGGGCAATAAAGGGTTTCCAGAGGCCCTGGGGGTACCAACCATCCCCCACACCTCGAAACCTTGTTCCCTTTTCTCCTGATTCAATCTTTGTCTCCCAGTATCAGCTGTAACTGTGTGGTGATGTCTGGGCTGCTGGGATAAGAGAAAGGATTTTGTTCATAATAGTATTTCCAAGATTGCCTTCCAAGGAAAACTTACGCCTTCAGAGGCCCAGTGGAGTTAAACCAAGAACAGCTCTGGGGTTTAAAACATCTAGAAAATGTTGGGTTAAATAAAGTCAAAAGATCTTCCGGCCCCTTTCCCACCCAGGATGTCTGGGGACCTTTGACATGTCAGCGTGGGCAAGGACTCTGCAAAGGGGAGAAAGCCTGTGTGTTTCCCAAACAGTTACCCGAGGGACCGTCTTTCCTGAAGACGACCTTTCAGATTTGCCGAACTAGCTCTGGGCACAGCTGCTGTAGAGTTTGGCACACTCCACCCTCTTCCAGAAGGACAGATTGCCGCAGCCAGATGGGGGCTTCCCTGATCCGGCTGCTCCTGCCTGGGGAGTCTGTTCCCTACTCCTGGGAGAAGGTGCGAGTCTCCCGCCTTGGGCTTTGGGTGCCAGCGCCGGGGTGCAGGAAGGGCGTGCTCAGCGGGAAGGCAAGGGCTTTCTGTCTCCTAGAAAGTGCATGCCGCCTCCAAGGCCAGGCCCAATGGTGGCTATGGTTCTGCCGTGATGCCTTGTTTATTACAGCTGTGCCGGTTACTAAAGTGGAAATTCCTCCATACCTATTAGTTAAAAGCTGCTGCTCTGAGCCCCCGAGTTCTCTCACCCCCACTGCTGTTCCAGCCACGACAGCCTCTCTTGTGGGACCCTCTGCACCTTCCCATGATCTGGCGGCCAAGGGGTTAACGCTTGGTGCAGCTGGGGCCCCTTGGGACCATCCCAGCCCCCAGCAGGCCTGGGTCTATTCCAGCTGGCCACAGCTCTGCCATGGTTTTGCTCTGGTTGTTTGTCCAGTTGCTCAGTCATGTCCTGCTCTTTGCGGCCCCATGGACTGCAGCACGCCAGGCTTCCCTGTCCTTCCCTGTCTCCTGGAGCTTACTCAGACCCATGTCCATTGAGTCGGTGGTGCCATCCAACCATCTTATCCTCTGTCATCCCTTTCTCCTCCTGCCTTCTGTCCTTCCCAGCATCAGGGTCCATACCAGTTGATATAGCTATAATATCATCCTTGGTGTCAACCAGTGGCATCCATCAGATGCTCTCGTGTCACAAGACAGGGGCAGATGAAGAACACAGGAGCAATGGTATACTAGAGGAGAGAGAGCGCAGACTTGGGGCTCCCGATCTCTCCGCCTCTCTCTCCGCCATCCCTAGCTGTGTACCCTGGGGAGGTTGTTCTCTCTCCCCGAGACTGTTCTCATCTGTGCGCCAGGTGTCACAAGGGTGAAGGAGACCCGTGGCCAGCACAGGGACTGGGCCACAAAGACTGTTGGCTGCTTCTTCCTTCCCCATTGTGCCCAGTGCCAGATGCTGGTGGGTGGCTGGTGCCTGGAGTGATGATCCTCCCAAGTGCCTCTTGCCCAGAGTACCCTCCTCATTAAGGGAGCTGATCCATAGTCACATCTAATTACCCTCTAACTGCCTGCTCCCCACTGGGCCCTGCCTGGGCAGGAGCCGGTGTCTAATTGGAGCCACTCCATCTTCCTGGCAGGACTCCGTTCCTGCCAGGGGAGGCAGCCTGGGTGGGAGGCTGGCTCCGCCTGGCTCCCATGGGCCGCTTCCAGCTGAGAGGCAAGGACAGCAAAGGTGCGTATGGCTTCCCCTGAGTTACTGCTCCTGGTGAGAGCAGGACGCAGGACAGGGAACACTGCTGGCTAAGCTCACAGTGCTGGAGGCTCTGCGGAGTTTACTGCTCCATTAAGGCCACCTGGATAATGTCTAGGGGCGCTTGCTTGGAGCCCAACAGACTTGGGTTGAATCCTTGCTCTCTGTTTACCAGCTTTGACTTTAAAATCTTCATTTGATCCTCAGTTTTGCCATCTGAAGAATGGGAATGTAGGGAGGAAAGAATAGAAGGACATAAAGTGTTTCACACTGAGCCCAGGGCATACATGCTTTTGTTGAGGCTATTGGTACAGCTTCACACTTCTGATTCCATCCCACCCACCAGGCCCAAAGGCCTCAGGCTGGACGCTTTCACATCTCACATCTCACTGAATGCTCACAACAACTCAGTGGGAATAATTTGATTTTTTTCATCGAAAGAGAGACTGAAATTCAGAAAGTTAAAGTGACTTACTCAAGATCACACAGACGGTAAGCTGAAGAAATCTAATTTCAATGTTCTTTCTGCATCCACTCCTGACATTCATCCATAAATAAACATTTATTGGGTGCTTATTAGATCTGGCAAGGATTGGCCTCCAGACTTTGGGTCACATCCAGAGACCTTCATATCTGTAGCTTCATTCCCTACCCCCTTCTTCCTGCGTGCCTCTACTATAGAGTTGAGATTCAATTTCCCAGTCTCTCTCACAGCTAGAGATGGCTCATATATGTATCTGACAGTTTGGCAGGGGGAGTTAGGGCCAGTGTTAGTGGGAGGTGGATTGATCTTTCAAGGAATCCTGGTAAAGATTTCAAAAAGCTTTGAAATCCTGGTAAAAAATTAATGATACATTAGTACATAAGTTAACTTCTGCTCTCTTTCTGCCTTAAATACAGACATGACTTCTGGAGTTGCATCAGCCATCTTGTGACCATGAGACTTCAAACATAAGAATGAAAACCAATAAGCTAAGAATGTTCCAGAAGAAGGATAATAATTCTGGGTTCCTAACAGCATTGCTGAGACCTGAACTACCACTCCAAACACCTACTGAAAGGTGAGAAAAACAAGCCCCTATTTGTTTAGGGGCTCAACTCTAGGCCAGTTGTTCTCAAGGTGTGGTACTTGCTTGAACAGCATCATGGGCATTACATAAGAACTTATTACAAAACCAAAATGTTGCCCTCTTTCCATGATTCGGACCTGCTAAAGCGGAAACTGAGCAAACTGAATTTTTACAAGCCCTCTGGGTGATTCTGATGCATACTGAAGTTTAGGAACCATTGACCTAAGCATGTCATTGATCTGGTACTTGTTACTTGTATCTGAGAGTAAATCTCACTGACACTATCTCTCTAAGTTTTTGCTCAAAGACTTTTCCCTGCCTAGAATGCCCAATTTGCCCTTCTCTTCTAGGATTTTTCATTAAATGAGTTAATTTTGATAAGAGAAACCCAGAATGGCAGAAAATTCAACTGCTGCAACTTGGCAAGGTGCAGGATTATTTTCTGGATTTGGTCTCAGGCGTCTCGGAGGGCTGGATATAAGCACAAAGCTATAAAATTGTGCCATTTAAGAAAATGTCTGGTTCCAGCTGGAAAAACCTAGAATTGGAGTTTGTCTCTCTTCCTTTTACATGAGACCAGAAGGAGTGATCCGCGTGCTCCAATATCCTTCCTTTCAGCTGCCACAAGTTCCCCCAGGCCTCCTCTCAGTGAGGCCTCGATCTGAGTGCACATGGTCCACGGTGGGCAGCTCGGATGATGGGCTGATGGTCCAAGAAGGCAAAGGCAGAAGCTGAAAGACCTTTTGAGACCTAGGCTCCAAAACTCACACAACCTCACTTTGGCCAGATTCTACACTCGCAGGCCAGGCTATATTCAAAGGGATGGAGAAACAGGCTTTGCCTCTGGCCGGGACATTCAGTGCCTCACGTTGCACAGGGGCCAGTGTCCTGGGGTGGGAGGAAGGTAGGGCCATTAAACCACTTACCGCAGGCTCATCCTTGGCTCTCACTCTGCTTTACTCTTACAGACAGTTTCACGTTTCCTCTGAGACATTATTGCAAATCCGTTCTCGGTTCCAATTTTTCTGCGAGTCAGAGATTCTTTAGTTGCAAGGAATAGAAACGACTCAAAATAGCCCAAGGAAGCTGGGAAGAGTACAGATATCGTGGAAATGAAGTGGATTTGGACCTGGCAGAACCCAGAGCTGAGTACAGATATTGTGGAAATGAAGTGGATTTGGACCTGGCAGAACCCGGAGCTGGAAGGAACCAAGAAAGTACCTTTTTCTCAATTACTTTGCTTCCTCTCTTCATCTATGTGGTCTTGCCCTTTTCTGTCTACATGCGCTGCATCCTTGTGGCTTCTTTCCTTCCCTGTCGTTTTGGGCTCAGATATGCAAGCTAGAGTCTGCTGGTCTGTGGAGGAGAGAATGCAAAAGGCAGCTGGCAAGTTTGTGGTGTCCAGACTGGCCCCAATTCCATAGTCTGTTATAGACCCAGAACCCCAGTTAACTAGAAGCTTCTTGTCTCGGAGTTCACATTTTTATGGAGAAAGGGCTCCCTGCCCTGCAGTGGGCTGGCACCCTGGAATTCGTTTCTTACTCCTTGTCCCATCAGGCTGCGAGCATCAAGGAAGGTATGACACGAAATGGCTTCCCAGGTATAGCCCTGACTCTGGGCTGTGAGTGTGCTGTTCTCGGGGGTGGCAGGCTGGCAGAATTTAACTGTGACTTCCTTGGGGTGCTGGGGCCCAGGGAGAATCCTCAGAGTGTCTCCCAGGACTGCAGTAAAAGGCAGCTTTGCTGGTTGACCCAGCAACCCTACCCGTGAGGACCTTGCCTTCCAGGCCCTCCCGTGGATTGCTCTTTTGCTCCCAGAAGGGTGAGCCCTTACCTATTTGTGCTGTGGAGGTGCTCGAGGTCCAGCAGGAACCACGGGCTTGCTGGTCCTGCACTGTATGAATTGTGTAACCATTGGTCCATCTTCCCGGGCTTCAGTTTCTCCATCTGCAGGACAGGTGTGGGGTCCCTACCTCCCACTTGGGAAGGCCAAAGGTAGCAAATGTTAAGTGTCTATAGACAGGCCCTATATCTCAGGGAGTGTGGTTTTACTTATGGTATTTCGACTTTATGACGGTATGAAAGCAATAGCATTCAGTAGAAGCCATACCTCAAATTTTTCGTTTTGATCTTTTCCCAGGCTGGTAATATGTGGCACACAATCTCGTGATGCTGGGCAGCCGCAGCCACAGCTCCCAATCAGCCACAAGGTCAGGAGGGCGAATAATCGATATGGTTATAGCCGTTCTGCACCCAGACAACCATTCTGGTTTTCACTTTCAATACAGCGTTCAATCAATTACATGAGAGAGGCAACACTTCTTTATAAAACAGGCTTTGTGTTAGATTATTTTGTCCAACTGTAAGCAGATGACACCACCCTTATGGCAGAAAGTGAAGAGGAACTAAAAAGCCTCTTGATGAAAGTGAAAGAGGAGAGTGAAAAAGTTGGCTTAATGC
>SJYV01015141.1:2648704-2685705 GCA_006410875.1 Neotragus pygmaeus
CTTCCCAACCCAGGGATTGAACCCAGGTTTTCCGCATTGCAGGCAGATTTTTTTATTGTCTGAGACACCAGGGAAGCAGGCAAATTAATGAGTTCATAACTGTAAACTGCTTAGAGAAATGCCTAACTCAGGAGGTGCTCTAGAAGTAACTAGTAAATTTAACCCCTTTCACTTGAAAACTGGGACTTAGCCTACTGGTTATGAGGAAGAAATGACATTAAAAGCATTGTGGACTTCTTTACTGTTTTTTTTTTTTTTGCTCTTTGGTGGGGCCCCTGCAGCCAGGAGTCCAATTCTCAGCTTATCTGGGGAAGAATTCTCAGTCCCTGAGGAGTGGGTGGACCTGGAGCCCCTCCCCTTCCACCAAAGCCCTTGGCAGCTGAAGTTCAGAGCTGTGACCTTGCCTCTGTTGTCTGAACCCCTCCCCTCTGGAACCTGATGCCAAGTTGCAGGAACAGACGGTTCGTCCTTCGCAGCGCCAGCATTGGCTACATGCCCCGGCCGGCTTGTCTATTAACATGACTGTGGTTGTGGGTCCTGCCCCGTGGCCTCCCTTGGTTCCTACCAGTTTTCTGAGCCTGATTCACCCAATTTTGTAAGCTCCCCACGCTCTATCTGTGGCAGACTTCTGCCCTACCCCTCAGGAGCATCTCATTCACTCACGTAGGTAACTGGGCTAATGGCTGCTAGGCACACACCTAGACTCCGCGGCCTCCCTCGCCACAGGTGTGGCTGTTGAACAGGCTCCAGCCGATGGGGTGGGGTGAGCAGCAGTAGGGGTGCACCCTCCAGGGGGGCCTTGCAGGGAGAGACCGTCCCCTCCCCTCCTTATTCCCCTTCCTGCTAGCGAGCAGTGAACCTTCCTGGAGCATATGCTGAGGGCCTGAAAAATTCATGGAGCAGAACCACCATTACATTTCGGCTACTTCCTGAAAAAGCAAGAAATTTCTCTCATTTAAGCCATGTTTTTCCAGGCCTCGTTTCTCTGGAGCTCGCTGCCTTATAGGTAGCTAGTTCAGTTCAGATCAGTCACTCAGTCGTGTCTGACTCTTTGCGACCCCATGGACTGCAGCATGCCAGGCCTCCCTGTTCATCGCCAACTCCTGGAGTTGACTCAGACTCACGTCCATTGCCATCCAACCATCTCCCATATGCCTTCTAATAGATTTCCTCCACGGCTTCAGCTACCGGAGGCGGTTCCTTTATCTTTTTTGTTCTTTTCTGCTCTGTGCTTGTCTTTTTCTCTTTCTTCCTCTTTCTTTCCTTTCTGCTCTTCTCCTGTGATGGAGCACCTGGGTTCCTGCAATGCACAGAGCGCGGGGTGCACACATTCCTTAGTGCATTTCCGGGTATGGATGAATACGAGCGATTGTTCCTCACACCCGCCATCCTGGATGCCCTGAGAGCTTACGAAGTCTCCCTTCGCACAGGGCAGCCTCCTCCCTCACTCTGAGGCTTGGGCACCAGGCCCAAAGTTCTTACCTCTCTCCTCAACACTTGTCAAAATATTTTTTCCAAACAATGTTACATATCTTCCTATGAGGAGCTCTGGCGCCAGCTGTTAAGTTAATAAAAGTCCCTCCCCTCGGATGGGCTTTTTTGGTTTTGCTTTGCCCGTGAGCCTGTCGTCCACCATTTCTATTCCTTTGATCTCTAAATGGAAAACAAAATTCAAGGAACCTGAGCCCATGGCCCATGGAGAGAGGCCTGGAGGGTAGAGATCAACAGGGCCTGAGCCAAAATGCAGCGTCAGGTGGCAACTCAGAGAAGGCCAGACCCAGAACAGCCTCGAGAGGCCGGATGGGAACGGTGTCAACTGGATGTCAACGGGGAGCCAGAGACCTCAGCCGGACTCCTGCTCCCTCAGTTTCCTTATCCGTAAAATGGGTATATTAGTATCTTCCTCACCTGTTGCTGAGGAGAAGTAACGCAGGTAAAGTGCCTGGCACATGTTCCCCCGGATGGTATTTGCTGTGACTGCTTTTGTATTGTCCGTTCTGAATTATTATTATTTTTAATTGGAGGATAATTGCTTGACAGCACTGTGTTGTTTCTGCCGTATATTAACATGAATCAGCCACAGGTATACCTATGTCCTCTGTTGTGAGTTAGGTGTTCCCAAACTTGCCTTATCTCCCTACCACACTGGTTCTCAAACTTGAGCACACATCAGAGTTACCTAGAAGGCGTGTTGAAAAAGGGGCACACCCCCAGAGCTGCTGATTCAGTAGGTCTGTAGCAGGACCAGGAACCGGCACTTCCCACAAGGTGCCAGAGGGTGCTGCTGCTGCTGGTTCGGGGACCACGCGGAAAGAACCACTGTTCTACTGCACTAGCAGCCTAATGACGGGCCTGAAGTTGATCTGGGAAGGCGAACGCAAAAGAAGAGAGCTGGAAGAGTTCTAGCAAAGCTTCTTACGGGACAACCCAGACCTGGGGGAGAAGTGCCTTTGCAGGGGTTTCGGGTGGAAGAGGAATTGGGCAAAGTTTCACAAAAGAAGTAATACTTGAGTGGAACTTGAAGAGCCAGGAGAAATTTGTCGGGCTGGCTAGACAAGGAGCATCCCCAGCAGAGGGAACAGCAGGTGCAGAGGCAAGAAGGCAGGAGAAAATGCAGCACGCTTGAGGCACAGCGCTCCTGTTTCCTAACTCCCCAGGCATCTTTGGAGGGCACAGTGGAGCTGACAGGACACGCTTAGCAGCTCGTGTGGGCATTTGAAGACACCTGGGAATGTATGTGTGGAGGAGGCAATGGCACCCCACTCCAGTACTCTTGCCTGGAAAATCCCATGGATGGAGGAGCCTGGTAGGCTGCAGTCCATGGGGTTGCGAAGAGTCGGACCCTACTGAGCAACTTCACCTTCACTTATCACTTTCATGCGTTGGAGAAGGAAATGGCAACCAACTCCAGGGTTCTTGCCTGGAGAATCCCAGGGATGGGGGAGCCTGGTGGGCTGCCATCTATGGGGTCGCAGAGAGTCGGACATGACTGAAGCAACTTAGCAGCAGCAGCAGCAGGAAGGTATGTGAGGATCCATTCCCAGGACGGGCAGGTGAAGCCCTGAAATTGAAAGGCTTGCCTTCACACCCACCAGACACATCATCTTTGACAATGCTTGTGGACTTCAGTGATACCATGCACAGACAATTCAAAAAGCTTTAATCCCAGTACTGCCCACTGGATGGATATATTTCCATACCTTTATGGGAGATGGAGCATAGAAGAACAATGCTGGATTTCCAGACGTGTTTGGTGGGAGTAGCAGGACAGATTGTATAAAACAAAGTTTGGGTTCAAAAATCCAGGTTGCAAATTCACCCAAGGACCCAGCTTTCCTCCCTGAAGGCTCCTCTCCCCCTGGTCCCCCAGCTTTTTCTCTCTTCCCGTCTCCACCACACTTGTTACTTGGCTGTTTCCTGCTCTGCTTGTAAATCTCACCCCAGAGAACATAGCTACTTGCCTGCAATAGCAATTACACATTATTGGAGGGTCAGTGGTGATGCACGCGGGCAGCTTCTAGGCATTTGCAGGTGTCCATGGGGAGCTCAGGGTCCCAGAGACCTACTGGGCCCATGCACCCCTCTGGGGTATCAGCAGACTGGAGACCTCCAAATGTCACCACCTGCACCCACATCCCACGTTAGCTCAGCCCTTACTGTGTGTGAAAGTCAAGGCGAGTTGCTGAAGGATGCTTGTGTCTCCGTCAGCTCCGTGCAGGGACCTCTCCTATCAAAGGCCTACTACGCACGGCCCTGTGCGAGGGCCTGTCCATACTTTTGTGCTCTTGTTTCACCTTCTACTTTTCCAAAAGAGGCAGGCACTAACATGCACCTTTCATAGAGGAGAAAAGTGAATCTCAAGCAGCTTAAGTAACCACAGGAGCTGAGAGGCAGTATGGTGCAGGAGTTAAGAGCAGAGACCCTGGAACCAGCCTGCCTGAGTTCAAGTCTCAGCTTAGCACTGACCCGCTGTGTAACCCTGGGCAGGTTATTTAACCCCTGTGCACCTGCTTCTTCCTCTGTAAAATGAGGCTCATTTGTGGTGACATAAGTCAATGTACCTTGAACAGTGGCTGCCATATATATGTCAGTTATTCCTATTATTGATTCATGGAACTCAAGTGGGCTGACCCATGCTGATTCCTATCTCCCCTCTGCCCTGCTACCACTAAGGCTGGTTTCTGGGAGGAGGGAAGATAAAGACATGAGGGACCATGAAGGTGCCTGCACTCTCTACTATAGAGAGTCGGACTGACATGGTTTGAATCCTCAAGTCTCTTGACTCTCTGAGCCAGAGTTTCTACATCTTTACAATGTTGTGTCTTCATGGTTAAGAACCAGGTGCTTAGGTTACATCCTCAGTTCTGCCATTTGTCCAGCTGCAGGACTTTGGGTGAAAGGCTTTCTCTCTTTGGGCCTCAATTTTCTCATCTGTAAAATGGGGATGATACTAGTTCCCACATTGTAGGGCTGATGGGGGATGACATGAGCTGTCCCATGCAGGGTCCTCTGAGCTGTCCCGGATGCACAGGAAGTGCCACCCAAGTGTGTGCTGAGATTCTAATGTACACAGTGCAACACAGGCCCACCGCAGAGCAGGTGCTCAGTAAGCAAGAGCAGCGATGAGGCGGCAGCAAGGAGGCTGCAAAGTCCCGTCATTCCTCTCACTAACTGAAAAGCCTCTGGGCCAAGAATTCTCAATCCTGACTGCACTCTAGAACTACATGGGGATTTTTTATTTTAATGCCAGCATCCAGAGATTCTTACTTAGTTAAGCCTACACAGGGCCTGGCCTCAAGTGATTTTTCAAACCCCCACCCCCACCCCAGGAGATTCCAACAAGCAGCCAGGATTGAGAACCACTGAACTGGGAAATAATTGAGGGGCCCACTTAGAGGAGATATTTTAACTAGGGCAAGGCAGGCCTCTTGGAGGAGGGGGCATTTGACCTGAGATCAGAAAGGTGAGAAGGAGACAGAAGACCTGGAGTCGGGGTGGGGGTGGGGTTTCATACAGCGAACAGAGCAGGTGCAAAGGTCCTGAGGCGAGTGTGAACCTCGGATGCGTTAGAAAAAGAGCAGAAAGGCCAGGGTGGCAGAGACACCCATATGTGAGAGGCAGCAGCTGAGGATCTGAGTCCAGGATGACAAACAAGGGAAACTGAGTCCCTCTCTGTCCAGAGGGACAGGGTTTAGCATTTGAGCTAGGCAGAGAGCAGCTGAGGGCGTCCAGCTCTCATGTCTACAGCTGATTTAAGTCCCTAAGTATCCTCAAGTTCTTGGGAATCTGTTGACCCGGGTCTCACCCTCCCTGGGTCAATTCTGTCCTGGCCATCAGCCCCGGAAGGATCCTTTGGGACAGGAAGGTTGGGGGCTATTCCAGTGACCAGAGAGGGAGAAGGGGGACAGAGGCTGGGCCGACTGCCCCCTGGGGCCCATCACAAAGGCCACTTGGGCTGGCGGCTGCTCTGGCAGCGAGGGGCCGCAGGGCTGCCAGGGAAATGCCAGCCTCCTGTGAAGGCTTAATTAGTCTACTGCCACTGCCGGGGGGCGGCTCGGTGGGGAGCAGGTGTTTCTATTTTCTGGCACAATTATCTGGGAGGTGAGGTCAGGGGCCTCAGGGGATGTGTCTGCGGCTTTGCATGTGTGCGGAGGAGTGCCTGTGTGGAGGTGCGTGTGTGTCTGCCTGTGTGGCATTGTGTGACTGTGTGCCACGTTCTCGTAGGAGAGCGCCCCGCGGAACGGTGTGCGTCTGTGTGCGCTTCTCATGTCTGCTGTGTGTCGCTGTGTCTGTGTTTCCTGTCTCACTGTAACAGAGCCTGTTATGTCTGGATCTGTCTTCACCACGTGCAATTGTGTGTGCGTCTCTGTGTGTGCTCTAGACACATATGCCTCGTCGGAGGGTGCAGTCTGGCGCGGGAAGCCCGTCCCCCCCAGGGCAGGCTGGTCCCACCTCGGTGCTGTTTCCTGGGCTGTCCAGCAGCCTGGGTGGTCTCCATCCCCTGGGGTCACACGAGCACTTGTGCTGATGGTCTGCCCTGGTGGCCGAGTCTAGTCTTGCGAGGAAGGAGTCTGGTCCAACTCCTTTGTCTGGGCAGTGGGTGGCCACTCCCCAGGCCTTGGAGGCATGCGCATTTCCTGCTTGGAGGCCCAGATGGGGCCCAGCTGCATCCGGGCTGGGCCTCTGACGTGGGCTTAGATGGCGGCAGGGGCCTGGCCTGGGGCCGCCTGGGCCCCACTCGCCGTCTGTGCGTGCAGATCGCCTTCCAGAGGAAGAGCCCTCCCGCCCCCAGTCTGCAGCCTCCTTAACAGCTGGGGCCCAGGGAGACGCAGAGGAAGCGGAAGTGACCCCCCCCCCCAAGAGCTCAGGAAGTGTTATCAGCTCAGGGCCAGCCAGGGCCAGGGGATATGAGACCTTGGGGAGCCTCCGGACTCATCAGCCTGGAGCGTGATGGGTTTCCATGGAAATACTCCCCAGCGTATGCCTGGACCGCTCCCTCAGCACTGCTCGTCCAGCTTGGACTGGGCCTTTGCTCCGTGTCCGGCCCTGAACCCGGGCTGACGTCAACACCAATAGCAAAGCGGCCTTCTGCTTTTCCCATTAGCAGGGGCTCCTCCACTTGGCTCCTCCCAGCACTTTGCAGACCCCCTCTCCTCCTTGCAAACCCTCTGGATTCCTGGCTCTCACCCACCTCTGTCTCTCCTCAGGGCCTTTGCATATCCTGTTCCTTCTTGTTAGAACACCCCTCGGGACTTGACAGGGAATAATTTATGAGATAAAGACTGTAGGTGTCGGGGGAGTTGGGGGGAAGCAAGTGCAAAGGCCCTGAGGTTGTGGAACGGGCTTGACGTAGTCGAGACACAGCCCAGCAGCCAGTGCGACTGTGTAGGCCATGGGGAAGAAGGTGACTTCATCCTAGCGACAGTGGCAAGCTTTTAAGTGTGGGAGAGGTAGGATAGCTCTGTGTTTTTCAGAGTTCACTCTCCGGGCATTGTGAAGAACACACTGGAAGAAGGTAGGATGTGAAGTCGGGCCTACTGAGAGCAGCTGCTGCTTACTGAACACAGGTGTGCGGACGATGCTGATGTATCATCTCATCAAGTTGTTCCAACCGGCCTGTGAAGGAGATGCCGTCAGCCTCGCTTTACAGACCTAGCAGGGCTCAGAGAGGCTGAGTAAGCGGCACAAAGCCACTCAGCTATTTTCTTGGTGTCCACGGTCTAAACAGTGAAGAGACGCCACTGTCCCTCACTCCCCCCCACCCCACTCACACACCTTGAATTTCACTGAGCTGGGAGACGTTCTGAGAGGGCGACTCTTTCGGCCCCTGCTTCTGGTGTGGGGGCCTGGGTTCCAGCACTGTGTGGCCGACCCATAGAGGTACTTATGGACCGCGTCTCCTAGGCCTTCCTCCTTGGGTCTATTCACTATCCGTCTGCTATAACCTACCATCCCCCAGCCTCATAAACTCCACCAATAAGAAAACTCACCTTGCTGTGCCCCCTCCCCTCTTCCTTCACAGCCACATCCAACTGGTCGTTCGGTCATTGTCGGCGTAACCCGTGTCCCTCCATAGGTTCTGAGAAGTGAGGATCCATATCTGTGGCTCAGCCATATCTCAGCACAGAGACATAGCAAAGCTTCCCCTGATTGCTGAATAAGTGGATTTTTTTCCAAAATCTTGAGAGCTTAAAGAGTGGCAACTTAGACCTCATGCAGTCCAACCTCCAAACTGTCCAGGTGAGGAGCTTAAGGCACAGAGAGGGCCGGGAGCTCATCTGAGGTCACGCAGCAGGTGGGCAACAGAATGGAGGCCAGACTCCTAGTCCAGTGACCCCCAATAGGCCACAAGTCAGAGAGTGGAGAGAGTGTAGCCATCCATGGCACGCCAGGAGCTGTGCCCTGTAATCCGTGTGGGGGTCTGGAGAGAAGGGGGCGTTAGTCTCATGACCACTATAGCTGTCTTAGTCCATTCAGGCTGCTGGAACACACTATCACAGACTGAGGGGCTTGTAAATGATGGAAATTCATTCCTCACAGTTCTGGAGGCTGGAGTCTAAGANCAGGCAAGAACACTGGAGTGGGTTGCCATTTCCTTCTCCAATGCATGCAAGCGAAAAGTGAAAGTGAAGTCACTCAGTCATGTCCAACTCTTTGTGACCCCATGGACTGCAGCCTACCAGGCTCCTCCATCCATGGGATTTTCCAGGCAAGAGTACTGGAGTGGGGTATTTCCTTCTCCAAGCTGATATAACTAAGAATGGTTAATATTTAAGAATGTTTATCATGAACCAAGCAAACCTGACTGTGCATTGGCCCAGTTGATCTATATAGTGATTGATCCATACTTAATCGATCACTATTTTTAACCCCCATAGTTTAATGGGAAACTAAGATTCAGGGAGGTTAATTATGTTGCTCAAGTTTGCACGTTTGGGAGTAAGTAAATCTGGGATTTGACCTGGGTGTTCCTATGCGGCAACCTTTGCGATTACACTCAAATCTAAGGGTCCTAGCAGTGGTGGCTGCTCAATGTATAAAGCTGTTCCTTGCTCCCCCCCAGGGATGACCTGGCTGGGCCACTGCTTCCTGGGGTTTAGTAGCAGCCCCAGGGTGGATGGACCTCGGGTAAGATACCGAGCCCTGCAGTCTCCAGTCCCTAGTGAAGATGCCACTGGGTCACTTTGGAGCCAGGAACCTAGTAAGCCCCAGGGACAATCACTGAGAACATGAGGCCATTCAGAAACTGAGATTTGTCCTCTCTGTCCCCTTGCTTAATTCCCCAGAGTCCCTGGCTGTCAGAAGAGAAGGAGGAGGCAGCTCAAAAGAGATATGAAAATAGACTTAGTGTTTATGAAAGAACATTCTCAGATCCTTTGAGGCATGAAGCTCTTCTAGGTCGAGAGAGGGTGTGTGTATGTGTGTGTGTGCGCGTGCACATGCATATGTGTGCTATAATGGAGATTTATTCACTCATTCAATAAATATTTGTCGAGAGAACTCTCTGTGCTTGGTCTCCAGCCCCTGATCCAGTTAGAGTCAGGCATTTTACATTCTGCCAGTCACTGAGTATTTACTAATTTACTTCAAGTAAATTAAATGTAAATCCTTATTTTACAGCAGAATGGGTAAAAATGTGGATTCTGGAATTGGATGACTTGACTTTAAATCCTGAACCTATTCTCCACCAGAGATAAGACCTTGCACAAAATACTCAGTTTCTCTTCACCGCATCTGTAAATGGGCATCTTGCCAGAAATTACTCTCACAGAACCATGTACTTCTGCATCATAGCACTAATCTTCATTGCAATTATATTCTTTTTTTGTGTGCTTATTTTATTCATGATTGTGTCCACTAGTAATAATAGCACAGAGATAGCTATTTCCAAAAAGGATATAGACCTGCAAAGACCTAAAGACCTTTGTTCCTGTGGTAGCAACAAGAAAACCCAGAAAAAACAAAAACTAGAGCTTTCCATGGTTCTAGGGAAGAATAATAGAATCAAAGAACTGAATCCCAGAAAGAAACAAGCTCTTCATGGAAGAGCAACAGCTGTGAGAGCTTCCATACCTGGCGGAGGCTCTGGTCTGTGTATAGGTGGAGAGAGAAGCATCAGCCACAGATGGAGAAACCTTACAGGGACAGAGAAAAACCATTCCAGACTTGGACCAGAGTGTGGGGCGGCAGGTCAGGTTGGGGTCTGCCTGCATCCTGAATGAAATGAGACATCACTCATCCCATCAAGGTGGACCAGGCACCTTCTCAATGAAAGGAAAGATCATTTGGTCCCACAGTTCATCCTCCCCACCTTTCCTACCTAATCTTTTCTGAAAGACAGTGGTGGAAGAAAGGTACATAAGGAGAGAAAAATGACATAGTCTTGTGCATTCACACAGTGACTGGAATGCAGGTAAATCAAAAGTATCTGAGACTGCAGCCAACGCCCTCCTAGCTCAAATCCTGACAAGACAAAAAAAGACAGAGGGTGTTGGTGGTTAGGCTAATTGCAGGTAACTAAGAGTAACTGAAGCTTTGTCTCAGTCCCAGCTCAACTATACTCCAAGCAAAATCTGGATGAGCAGCCTCTCAATCCAGCCATTAGACAGAAAAAAAGGTTTAGACTTTCCAGGAAATAAATAAACATAAAATCAAACTTCAATCTCAATTGTCCTTTTATACACACTTTCAAGAATATAATAAAATTGAACTCTAGACAATTAAACACTAGGCAAGAGAATAAATAGGAAATTGTAACCCATAATTAAGAGAAAGCAGAAGTAATAGAACCAGACGTGTTATTAGAATTAACAACAAAAAGACCTTAGAAACAAATATAAACATATGAAGAAATTTATAGGGAAATAAATAGAATGGATGATGAGATGGAATTTTTCAGGATCTCAATGGAAATTCTAAAAAAATAACCAAATGGCCATTCTGGAAATAAAAGTTAAAGTATCAGAACTGCAAAACATTGTATAGACAGTGGATTTGACACAGCAGAAAAAAGAAGCAGTGAACTTGAAAAGTGGTCAAAATAAATTCAAACTGATGCATAGAGGGAAAAAATACTAAAAAATAATGAATGGAATATCAGTAACCTACAGTATAATATCAACCAGTTTGCAGACGTATAGTTGGAATCCCAGATGGAAAGATGAGTGCTGCAAAAACACAAAGAAAACCACAACTAGACATATTATAAATGTTGGTAGAAACCAGTGATAAAGAGAAATATCTCAAGAGCATCCAAAAAAAAAAAAAAAAAAGAAAACCAAGAAAGATGCCTTACTTGGAGAGACACAATAATAAGATTGATGGCTGACTTTTTACTGGAAATACTGCAAGTTAGCTAACAATGGAAAGCATCTTTAAAGTGCGGGTAAAAGTGGTCAGTGAAATTACCCTTCACAAAGAAAAGTAAGATAAAGATTTCTTCAGATAAAAAGAAACTGGGAGAACTCATCGCCAGCAAACCCACACAATAAGACATGCTTAAAGAAGATGTTCAGGCTGAAGAGAAATGATCATAAATAGAAACTCAAATCTATATGAAGAAATAAGGAACAGCATAAAAGCTAAATAAGTGAATAAACAGCAAGGAATGTTTTTCTCTTTGCTTCTTTAAAATGCAATTGATTGCACATTGCAGGCTAAATATACAATATTCCAGCCACTTTGTAATAACAGTTTGGCAGCCTTTAAAAGTTAAACATAAACTTACTATATAACCCAGCAGTTCCACTCCTGAGATATTATCTAGGAGAAATGAAAGCAATTACCCATGCAGAAGCTTTTACAGAAATGTTCATAGCAGCAGTATTCATTATGTCCCCAAAGTGGAAATAATCCAAAATGCCCATCAACTGATAATGGCATAAACAAAAAATGTGATATAGTCACACATTGGAATATTATTTAGCAATAAGGAAGAACAAACTAATGATAAAAGCTACATTATGGATGAACCTCAAAAATATTATGTTGCATAAAAGAAATCAGCTCAGAAAGACCACATATTCCATGATTCCATTTACATAAAATGTCCAGAAAGGGCAACACTACAGCACATCAAGTATATTGGTGGTTGCCTAAGCTGAAGAGAGGAGGGCAGTGGTGAGCTACTAAAACGGGCTGAACGGATCTTTTGACGGGGGATGGAAATTTTCTGAAATTGCGTCGTGGTAATGGTGGCAAAACTCTGTAGATCTAATTTTAAAAAACCATTCAGTTGTACACTTAGAATAGCTGGATTTTATGCTATTAACATGTAAAGCAAACCTCTATTAAGCTGTTAAAAATTGACTCCGAGGAGCAAAAATAATAGCTACATCACTTATGGAAGTGAAACACTTGAGCAGAGCACAATAGGTTGAAAGAGCTTAAGATGGAAACTTAATATTTCAAAATCATCCATGATACAAGGAAGTGTATAAAATTAATTCAAAGTAGAATGTGATAACTGAGGATGCATATTTTAACACCTGGAGAGGCCCCTAAAAATAAATAAATAAAACAAAAATATATACCTTAAAGGTCAATATAAGGGATAAAATGGAATAGTAAAGATTTAATGATACTTGAGTAATTTAAAAGAAGACAGAAAAGGCAAAACCAAGGGACAAAGAGCAGAGGATTACAGACAGAAGATAAACGACGGAATGGTAGACGCAAACTCAATGCGTCAGACTTCACAATTATATTCAATAAATGGGCTCAACACTCCAATTAAAGGCAGAGGTTTTTCAAAATGTATTTTTAGCATTTGATTTACTTATGTTACTTTTGGCTGCACCATGTTTGCGGCTTACAGGATTTTAGTTCCTGACCAGGGATCGGCAGTGAAAGCACCGAGCCCAAACCACAGGACCGCTGGGGAATTCCCTTTAAAATGTTTTAAAAAAGCAAAACCCACTCTATGCCATCTACAAAAAACCAATTTTACATACAAAACCACTTTTTTTCCAATAAAAGGCTGAGGAATGATAACCCATGCAAACACAAAGCATAAGAAAGATGATGTGGCCGTATTAAGATCTGACAAAGCAGAATGTAAGATGAGAAATATTATCAGAGCACTTCTTAAGGGTAAACTGGCCAATTAGCAAAGAAAAGCCAATAACTTGAAATGTCTAGGTGCCTAGTAACAGAGCTACGAAATATGTGAGGCTGCAATTGACAGAACTAGAGGAAGAAATAGAAAAAAAATTATAATGATCATTGAGAATTTACCAGTCTTCTCTGAGTGATTAAGAAGCAAAGGATCAGTAAGATTAAGATGTAAGCCAGTTGACATTTGTAGAAATTATACTCAAAAACTGCAGAATATACATTTTTTTCCCAAGTGCGTGTGGAAATGTACAGATATGCTAGGCCAAAAAAGAGCTCTCAAAAAATGTCAAAAAAAAGAAACATCAAATAATTGAAATCGTTTCTTATAAACCTAAACATCCACTTATCTTATGACCCAGCAGTTGTTTTTCTTGGTATCCAAGAAAAATGAAAACATGCCCACAAGGAGTAGGATNATCTAACATCAAATAATTGAAATCGTTTCTTATAAACCTAAACATCCACTTATCTTATGACCCAGCAGTTGTTTTTCTTGGTATCCAAGAAAAATGAAAACATGCCCACAAGGAGTAGGATATAAGAACGTTCACTGCATTTTTATTCCCATTACCCTCAAGCGTGAACAAACGAATGATTAATCCACAGAAAAATGGATAAACAAAACGTGGCATATTTACATGATGGACTGCTTTTTAACAATAACAAAGAAAAACCACTGGTACACACAACAAAAATGGATAAACCTTAAAAACATTAGGCTGAGCAAAGGAAAGCAGATCCAGAGGAGTCCGCTCTATGTGAGTCCATTCATACGAATTCAGAAGCCCTTTCGAGTGACGGTTGCTGTTCCACTGTCTATTACTACAGATCTAGCAGTCTCGGGGAATGGAGATCCTCAGGAATTAACTGGGAAAGGGCACAAAGATGTGTCTGAATGGTGAGAATGTTCCATAGCTTGATTTGGGTGTGGTTACGTGGATGGGTTGGGAAGATCCCCTGGAGAAGGAAAGGACTACCCACTTCAGTATTCTTGCCATCCTCCATGGACAGAGGAGCCTGGCGGACTGTAGTCCATGGGGCCTCAAGCAGGGGGACACAGCTGAGCGACGAACACTACGTGGGTGGAGATGGTGTCTCTAATCTGTCAAACTCTTCTCGCTGTACTTTTAAGATACGTGCAACTCACATACCTTGATTTTTAGAGTACAAATAAAAATAAAACTCTTGAATATTATGAATGCCAGGCGCAGATACAAATAGTTTGCATGCATTAACTCACAAAAGCTTCACAAATCTTATAAATGGGGAGACACCTACAAGCAGTGTTACTTGCTCAAGGTCACACAACTCATAGCACCACCCAATGGCAAGGTCTGTGCCTGGCGTGTCCACCATTGTACTGCAATGTCAAACAATAAGGGTAATTTTCGTTACTTAACAGAGCTTCCCTGGTGGCTCAGATGGTAAAGAATATGCCTGCAATGCAAGAGATGCAGGTTCGATCCCGGGCTTAGGAAAATCACCTGGAGAAGGGAATGGTAACCCACTCCAGTATTCTTGCCTGGAGAATTTTATGGACACAGGAGCCTGGTGGGCTACAGTCCATGGGGTCTCAAAGAGTTGGACCCGACTGAGCGACGAACACGAACACTGTTATTAACGACCTTTTGAGGTAAGAATCATTAGCTGTGTTGTCTGAAAGCAACTGACCCTCAGAGAGGCTACGTGACTTCTAGAAGGTGGGTTTGAACTCAGGTCTGCGTGACTTCCAAGCCAGGGTCTCAAACTTCTTGAGTTGAGCCAGTCCCCTGCCCACTTTCAGGAAGCAGGTATGACCCACACACAGCTCTTTGTATACAGCCAGGTGAGTTGACCTTTACACCTCCCCTTTGGGACATAGTTTCATGCTCCATGCAAGAATTAGCCCTGTGTCATTTCTACTGTGACCCAGAAGGCCTCAGACACTCTGTGGTATGGGAGTAGGTTTTCAATGAATATGGTGAACTTTAGGGAAGGGGAGTTAAGGCTTTCTCGATTTCTCAATACACCCATTCAACAAAGTTGGTTGCCACATGACATCACTGGGGATCCAACAAGGAACAAAATAATGGAGCTTTTAACCACTAGCATGGAATAGACAAGCCACGGCACAAAGCATACATTATACAACTTCTGATGGTGTGATGAAAAATAAATTAGGGGAAGGAGGAGAGAGAGTGGCGGAATGGGGTCAGGACTCCTTCTCACAGGGGAAGTCAATTGAAGGGGTGACCTTTAGGAAGCCAGGGAGTGGGCTTTGCGTCTCTGGGGGTGAGGGACAGACCTCAGAACTGCAGGGGAGAAAGTGTGAGAGAGAGGGTATGGGGTGGCGGGGTGAATATATGCCATCCCTGCAGAAATGGTCCCGGCCAAATTCACTGGCGTCCTCCAAGACAATGAGGGGAAAGGGAAGTCACCAGGTCTGGCCAGACCAGAATTAGGTGACAGCTGAGGAGGGAGCAGAGCCAAATTTTCTGCAACAGGAGCAGAGAGACTTCCCTTCTTGGTGGCTTTGAGCACTTCTGCATGACAGCAGGTCCAGGGGCCCTCTGCTCGCTCCTACACATGGAGCATTTAGAGGATGTTCTGCCGTCGAGCAGGTATTGAGGATCTGCCATGTTGTAGGAACTTCACTGGGGGCTGTACACACTGCCTCCCTAAGTCCCCATAGAATCCAGAGGAAGGAATGGTGACTACATTTTAGCACTAAGGCAAGTGACAGTAAGCTCATGGCTGAAAGGGGACAGAAGAGGGGCCTGAGCACAAATATGTGCAGAATCTGGGTTCTTTCTATTCCGTGGTGCAAAGAAGACCAAGAGCTTTAGAAGTGATGACCCAGGCTGCAAGGTGAGAAGGTCAGAAGATCCTAAGCCTTCAGTTCCTGTTGACTGGAGAGATGGATGGATAGATGGGTGATGGATGAAGAGATTAAGGGACAGGTGGATGGATGGATGATGACACAGACCCAAATAGGCAATCAGACCTTTATCTATAACTTACATGCATACGTTTTAAAATACATGTATAACTTCCCTTTCTAATTTTTAGGGTCTCCATCTAGAAAACTAGGTGGCTGGACTTGAGCACTTGTTTTCAAACTTTTGTTCTAGTGGTGAAATTCTGTCTTCAGAGGCTACCTAATGGGAAATGTTGGGCATAATGAGAGAGGAAAAAAGGAGAGGGAGAGAGGTAGAGAGAGCACCAGAATCTCGGCCTCTGGACCCCACCGCTGCTCTCTGGAGAAGCATCAGAGTCACCTTTGCAAAGCCAAGGAAGGCCCTGGACAAAGGCGATCCAGGACATTCTGGTTTCAGAAACTAGGTCAGACACTGGGGAAAGGTAGCAGAGCCTTGCCAAACCCGTGGCCTTTCCTCGATGATCACTGCTTGGGGGTCAGCAAGGGCCCACCTGCCTGAGGGTAGCCCAGGGGAACACAGTGATGTCTGCTTCTGGCTCTCTGAGGATTACAAATGGGGGAGCCAGGTGTCATCTGAAACTCTGCCAAGTCATTCACTCAACCCAGGGAGCCACAGAGGAGTCAGTCTGAGCAACCTCTGCCGCCTACCGTGTCCCATTTGAGGATCAGATAGCACAGTGGGAGCTGGTCAACATGACCAGCCTCATACATTGGGTGATGGGCTTCTTTGGGCTGCCCCCAGAATGTGGGCCTAGCTGGACCAGGCAGGATGCTCACTCATTTTGACCTGGCCCCAGCGCAGGACTTAAGATGCAGCTGTAGCTGGGTGGAGGTGATCATTCTGTGTGCTGGCCTGGGCCAGGGGCCGGAGAACACTTTAGCTGGGTGGGGTCCGGGCCCAGAAAACTGAAGGGATCCACGCAGGCANGAGCTTTAAGCCAACTTTTTCACTCTCCTCTTTCACTTTCATCAAGAGGCTTTTTAGCTCCTCTTCAAAAATGTACACACTGGTATAAGTATTACTGTAATCAAGGTAGTGCAATTTTTTAATCACCTTCTAATCAATTTCCCACCACTAGAAGCTACCACTATTTCATGTTATGCCCCTGGAACTGGATGTAAATGAAATCGTACTATGTACCTACCTTCCTCTTTTGCCCTTCCCCTCCCTGGTGGCTCAGATGGTAAAGAATCTGCCTGCAATGTGGGAGACCTGGGCTTGGTCCCTGGGTTGGGAAGCTTCCCTGGAGGAGGGCATGGCAACCCCACTCTGGTGTTCCTGCCTGGAGAATGGTGGGCTCCAGAGGAGCCTGGAGGGCTCCAGTCCATGGGGTCACAAGCAGTCGGACACGACTGAACGTACACACACACACACACACACACACTCCCTCTCTCAGGTCAGCGTCTTCCTATCTTGGGGCCTCGGTTCATTCTGACCGGTCATGAATTGGGCACAGAGGCAGGCATGAACCTGGCCCACGCTCGTGCATGCCATTCCCAGAGACGATGCCAGACATCATGAATCCGTTAACGCACTCATTCCCACCAAGCCCAGGCACAGCCACGGAATCCTCCGTATTGTGGGTTCTGATCCCAGAACACCTATCAGCTGGTTGCAACTAGCACAGGAGTTGAAATTCATTTACTCGCTCAGGATTACAGTTGATCCCTATCTCTTGGAGGCAGCAGCATTTAAAACAAAACAAAACAAAAAACCTGCTTTATTTTGAAATATGGGAAGCTTTGCAAGGAGTTGTAAAGTTGTTACAGAGAGTTCCCATATAGTCTTCTTCCAGCTTCCCAGTGATAACATCTTACATAGCCAGAAGTGATCTTCAGAATCAGGAAACTGACTTTGGTAAAACACTGTTAACTAAAACGCAGACCTCATGTGGATTTCACCAGTGCTGTGCGTGCTCCTTTGGAGAGGCGCTGTAGAGCAGTATCAAATGTTACCACACCTGTGGATAGAGAAGTTACCCTGTACTCACCCCGTGTAGTCACACTGCCTCTCCCGGCCCCAGAAACGGACCTTCCATTCGTGTCTGGGTCTCTCCATTCGTGTTTGGGTCTCTCCGCCAGGATCTTGATTGGTATCTTGATTGCTATAGCAGCAGAGTAAAAGAATTGCCTTTTAATAGGAATTCAGAACTTAGGCCATAAGTAAGAAGCTCTGATAGTGAAATGTTGTGAAATCTGGACTCCAGGCTTGACTCTGTCTGATTTGGGGCAAGTCACTTCACAATTCTGGGTATTTTTTTCATTATTAGTAAAGTAGGGATAATAACAATAGCCTTTGCATTGCAGAGCTGAAATGAGGAATCCAGGAAGTCATAAACAGCCTTTGACCTCTGAAAGGCTATCAAAGTGCTGTTGCTGCTCAGTCACTAGGTCGTGTCTGACTTTTTGACGCCACAGATTGCAGCTTCCCTGTCCTTCACTATCTCCTGGAGTTTGCTCAAGTTCATGTCCATTGAGTCAGTGATGCCATCCAACCATCTCATCCTCTGTCACTCCCTTCTCCTGTCCTCAGTCTTTCCCAGCATCAGGATCTTTTCCAATGAGTTGGCTTTTTGCATCAGGTGGCCAAAGTATTGGAGCTTTAGCATCAGTCCTCCTAATAAATATTCAAGGTTGATTTCCTTTAGGATTGACTGGTTTGATCTCCTTGATGTCTAAAGGACTCTCAAGAGTCTTCTCTCCAGCACCACAGTTTGAAAACCTCAATTCTCCGGTGCTCAGCCTTGTCTATGGCGCAATCAAGGTGTTAGCGTCAATGTTTTTGAGGGGACTGATGATTGCTTCTGCTCATCCCTCAGTTCTGAACCAACTGAGAAACAGGAAAATATCAGCGTTATTACTGATGAAGCTGATACTGGAAATTGGAGCTTATCACCCTGGAGAAATGAGCTGCCTAACTGAATGCTGGAGTCGGGCAGCACTACCCCCACCCCAGCCCCCACCAAGGAGTTCTGTGTACCATTCATCCGCCCTGGGGTGCCTTGGGCTGCACATCAGTGCTGAGATGGAGAGAAGTGGGTGATTCTGAGATCTCGCACGGAGGCGGAGCTGCTGACAAGTTTTGCTGACGGATTAGAGGTGGGTGGTGCGGGAGAGGAGGGAAACTAGGATGGCTCCTCTGTTTGTAGCCTGGGGAGCTGTGGGGAGGTGGTGCCGTTTACAGAGATGGGGAAATGGGGATTAGGACAGGTTACCTGGAAGGGAAGGGACCAATTCAGCTACAGACTGCGTGACGGGCCACTGTTGAGCCCTGACCCCTGTTAGACGGACCCTTAACCCTGGCCGCTCTCTAGGTCCTTTCCCTACTGATGTCCCCAAACTCAGGCCTTTGGTGTCCAAGTGGCACTCATCTGTAGACAAGTGTCAGCTAGAGAGGGCAGGATCCTGGGAGCACCGTTCAGTGCCCTTCTGAAAGGTCAGCTATCCCTGGGCATTCCTCTGCCCAAGCCCACATGGCCCTCACATTCTCAATGCAAGGAGCAGGCTGTGGGGACCCCAGATAGACAGGACACTGGTCTTGTTCTGCCGGAGGGCATAGCCTAGTGGGAGAGGCATGCTGCAGTTATATCCTCTTATAAGAGGCTGAGTGGTCTAAACTCAGGCCTCACGACCCCTGACCAGCGTTCCTCCTCCTCCATCAGCCTCCCACTCAGAACGATCCCCTCTCTTCCCAGGACACCACCCTCCAGGGGCTCCCCTTGCCCCCATCAGAGGGGCCAGGCATAATGACAGTTCCTGGGCACCTTTGTGGGTTTCCCTGGTGACTCAAATGGTAAAGAATCTGCCTGCAATGCGGGAGACCTGGGTTAAGAAGATGCCCTGGAGGAGGGCATGGCAACCCGCTCCAGTATTCTTGCCTGGAGAACCCCATGGCCAGAGGAGCCAGGTGGGCTACAGTCCATGGGGTCACAAAGCGTCAGACACGGCTGGGCAGCTAAGCACGCACAGCGCAGGGCACCTGTGGGCGCGGCCGGGCTGCCGGGGCACCTGTGGGCGCAGCCAGGCTCCCAGGGCACCTGTGGACACGGCCGGGCTCCTGGGGCACCTGTGCGGGTGTGGCCGGGCTCCCGGGACACCTGTGGACACGGCTGGGCTCCCAGGACACCGAGGATTTCAGTGTGCTCTCTGCCTCATTCATTCCTCGCAAACATCCCAAGGTCACCCCCGGGAGTGTCACTCCAGGTCACCTACAGACGGTGTTCAGGGAAATATTGTCCCCTCCCTGCAGAGAGCCCAGGAGTATTGAAGGTGGTGGGGGGTGGGGGAGGCGTGGAAAGGGGCCCCCCACGCCGTGCTGCCTGAACTCAGTCCTGCAGGGAGGGGTGCGTCTCGGGCAGTAACAGCCAAGAGCAAAGGCCCCGCCCCCACAGGGGGAAGTCTGGGCAGCCTTGGCTCCCTGGTCTCGGCTTCTGCCAGTCTGACCTGTGAAGGTGACAGAGGATGGCTCTGTGATTCACAATCAGAAAAAAAAAACACAACTGCAAGGAAACCAGAGAACCACCCAGAAGGCGAGCTGAGGGCAGAGGGGAACAAACCTCAGTTCAGTACTACTCAGAGGGGACCACCTCCCAGCTGCTCAGAGCTTGCCCAGCACAGGTTCAAATACGGAAACTGAACCAAGATCCCAGCGAGGACTGAAAAATGCAACGACTCGTGCTCCGCCCGTAAGATAGTTAATGATGTACTTATTCAGTATTATTTTTAGTGAATAAAATAATGTCATCTATTGAGAGTTTACTCCAGGCACCAGTCTAAATCCACTTATGCTTCAGCTTATTGGTTTCCCTCATCAACTCTGGGGCCATTATTATCCTCATATTACTGAAACGAACTAGAGAAGATAAGTACACAGCTAGGAAGAGGGAGGTGAGAATTGAGCCAGGTTTTCCCATGCAAAACTCACACTGGTTTAATTATTGTCAATTCATACTACATTTTGGTACCAATGAAGTAAAATCTCCTTGTCATCTTTTCATCACTATTTGTCCATGATTTTCTTGGTTGTTTGCAAACAGTTTTCCAAATGAAGTTTACATTCCCACTATTCATTTCCTTGGAATTACCTTATGTTTATTAATTATAGGAGAGACAGTTGACATCTTTACATTTTGGACTTTCTAGAAGTATGATTATGTCTCTACTTATTCAGATATTCTTTCTTTTTCCCTGTTGCGAAGTGTTAATAGATTTATTTCTAGAGGTCTTGCAATGTTTCTTGTGAAGCAAATTCCTAATAAGGTTTTCAGCTTCCTGTTATAAGCAAAATCCTTTTTCAAATAACACTTTGAAATGAAACAATGAAAACAATTTTTACCTAATTTTCATATCTACATCTTTTAACAAACATTTTTTACCAGCATCACTCATTGCTATCCAGGCATAGTTGTTTGGAATTTTCAACTTAGAAAAATCACATCATCAGCAAATTGTTACCATTTTGGCCTTCCTTTCCAATGTGTTTTCATCTCTGTTTGTTTTCTTGTTCTTGGGACCACCTGGAGCAATTCTCTCATGCACTGAGACTGGAACCAAGTCCTCATGAGTTACGAGCCTAAACGCCCTCGTTCATATTCTTTGCATTTCATATTTTGCAAGCGCCGTCACAAACACTAACTTATTTGGTATTCACAACAATCATTTTGTCAATGAAAAGCTGTGCCAGGTGACCCAAGACATGTGTTTCTTGTCTCCATGGCGTGCACAGCATGAACCCAGGAAGTAAACAAGTACACACATTAAACAACCACAAGTAAAGAAAACACAGGCCAGAAAAAGAGTAAAGCATCATCACCTCCAATTTACAGGTGAGGAATCAAGGCCCAGAATGGGGCTGTGACTTGCACAAGGTCACGTGGCACATTGGTGGCCTGGCTGAGATGCAAATGCTTTTTTGCCCCTTGAGGTTAGGGCCAACCTCCCGGCTTTCTCCAGCCTGTGCTGGTGGTTCTTCCTGGGCCCAGAGGGCCAGCTGTCCTCCAGGCAGCGCCAGTGTCCAGCCGAGGGCCGAGGAGAGAGCTCTCTGCTCTCGTTGCCAGCCAGCCAGCCAGGGAGGTGAGCACTGCCGTTGGCAGAGCTTCCATGGAAAACCTTGAGCCCCACAGCTGTGGCTACTCTCTGGGCACCTCCTGCCCTCAGAGTTTGCCCTGCTGGGGAGTCCTGCTTCCCTTCCTAGAAGGCTCTGCCCTGGGAAGTGAGGTCTGGCTGTAGATTGTGACCTGGCTTCAGGACATGTGGCTTCAGGCCCGGCTGAGAACCGANCTGGTGTGCTGCAATTCATGGGGTTGCAAAGAGTCGGACACGACTGAGTGACTGAACTGAACTGAACTCATGCGGGCTCCAGGATCAAGTTGGTTTCAGATCCTGGGGGGTCTCACTAACTAGTTGTACAAATATGATAAGCCCTTCATACTTTGAGCCTCGATTTCCTGAAAATCAGGGTAATAAACATACCTACCTCACAGGAGTGTCATGAAGATTTAATGGAGTAAAAGGAAACAAACTCTGCATGATGCCTGGCCCCTAGTAAAGGTTTTGCACCCCACTCCAGTACTCTTGCCTGGAAAATCCCATGGACGGAGGAGCCTGGTAGGCTGCAGTCCATGGGGTCGCTAAAAGTTGAATGCAACTGAGTGACTTCAATTTCACTTTTCACTTTCATACATTGGAGAAGGAAATGGCAACCCACTCCAGTGTTCTTGCCTGGAGAATCCCAGGGATGGGGGAGCCTGATGGGCTGCCGTCTATGGGGTCGCACAGAGTCAGACACGACTGAAGCAACTTAGCAGCAGCAGCAGCAGTCAAGGCTCTGATTCAGCCCTTTAGCTTTTTTTGACTGCACCTTGACCATGCATGGTCTTAGCGCCTCAGCCAGGGGTTGAACACATGCCTCCTGCATTGGGAGCACAGAGTCTTAACCACTGAACCACCAGGGAAGTCCCCAGCCCTTTAGCTTTTAGTAAGTGTAGACACAAATAAACACATCCATAAAAGCCGTTCATGAGGTCTGGCCACAGCATAAACTGAAGGGGTGTGTGGAAAGTTCTCCTGGATTGCCCAGCAGTGGTTCAACCTCAGCCACATACCAGAATCACCCAGGTGCCCGGGGCATATCCCATATCAGTTAAGTAACAGGTTCTCCGAAGGTCCGTCACAGCACCCATAGCATTTGAAGCTCCCTACTTTATCCCAGTATCCAGACAGGACCCAGAGCTACTGTTTCGGAGGGAGACTTCTTTACTGTCTGCCATGGCTGGAGAAGCCCTCTAGAGCTGTTGGTGATTGAAGGCACCCTCCAGGAACAGATCAAAAAACTAAAATCATGGCATCTGGTCCCATCACTTCATGGTAAATAGGTGGGCAAATAATGGAAACAGTGACAGGTTGTTTTCTTGGGCTCCAAAATCATGGTGGACGATGATTGCAGCCATGAAATTAAGAGGCTTGCTCCTTGGAAGAAAAGTTACGACCAACCTAGACAGCATATTAAAAAAACAGACACATCACTTCGAGGGTAGAGTCAAAGCTATGATTTTCCCAGTAGCCAGGTAGGGATGTGAGAGATGGACCACAAAGAAAGCTGAGCACTGCAGAATTGATGCTTTCAAACTGTGGTATTGGAGAAGACTCTTGAGAGTCCCTTGGACTGTAAGGAGATCCAACCAGTCCACCCTAAAGGAAATCAGTGCTGAATATTCATTAGAGGGACTGATGCTGAAGCTGAAACTCCAATAATTTGGCTATCTGATGTGAGGAACTGACTCATTGGAAAAGACCCTGATTCTGGGAAAGATTCTGGGGAAGACTGAATGCAGAAGGAGAAGGAGGTGAGAGGGTCGAATGGCATCACCGACTCAATGGACAAGAGTTTGAGCAAGTTCCAGGAGTTGGTGAGGGACAGGGAAGCCTGGTGCACTGCAGTCCATGGGGCTGCAAAGAGTCAGACACGACTGAGCAACTGAACAACAGCAGCAACAACCCGGACAGACAAGCTTTAAATACACAGAGAAGACCAGGGAAGGAATTCCGGACTTTGGGAAGAGGCTGAGAAAAACCTTAGAGACTGGGGTGTGGCGTGGCATTTGGAAAGTGAGATATTTCCTTCCTTCTTTGGCTGCACTCTGTGGTCAGTCAGGGATGCACCTGTGTCCCCTGCAGCGGAAGCACAGAATCCTAACCACCGGATGGCCAGGCAAGACCAGGGAAAATGAGGTAAATGAGGAGACTGGACTGGCTGGGGAAGAGGCTCACGCAGCTGGGGGACTGAACACAAAGCTGGTATCAATTGCTGAGGAGGCCTGAGGCCACAGAGAGGCCTTGGTCTGAGTGGACGGGAAATATTGTTGCAAGTGGATGGATCTGGAAAAATTCATCTGACCAATGGCACCCCACTCCAATGTTCTTGCCTGGAGGATCCCATGGACGGAGGAGCCTGGTGGGATGCAGTCCCTGGGGTCGCTAAGTTGGACACGACTGAGCAACTTCACTTTGACTTTTTACTTTCATGCATTGGAAAAGGTTGCCATTGCAACCCACTCCAGTGTTCTTGCCTGGAGAATCCAAGGGACGGGGGGAGCCTGGTGGGCTGCCATCTATAGGGTCGCACAGAGTTGGACACGACTGAAGCGACTTAGCAGCAGCATCTGACCTGGGGCTGCCTCATTGGGAAGAACAGAGATAAAAAGGAGTATCACCTTGACATGCCAACTTCTGCTGATGGAGTAGCTGTTGAGAACACTGTGTTGAGAAGGATTCTGAGCCTGCATCTGAGTGTGGCAATTGATCAGCAATGGCGAGCAAGCCTGTGGTGCCCATCACAGTGGCACAGATGCCAGGCACCTCCTAGCCTGGCTGGGTGGGGCTGCGGGGGCAGCAAGGGCAGACAGTAGGGGTTGGTTTTTATTTTTCTTCTGTGGTACCTCCGCTAAAGTTGCTTCAAGAAGAGGACCTTCCTGACCTGGTGGAAGTTAAGGAGTCAGCCAGGGGAAGGGAGGTGGGTCTGAACTGGGTAAATTACAAAACAGGAAGAGGTAGGGTCAGGAAAAATGGAGGGGTGGGCTTAGAGATTCCTAAGATTCTCCTTCCAGTTCTGATATTCAGTAGAGAAAAATTTCCCAAAATGCCTTTGAGAGCTTGTGAGATTCCTGTCACTGGAGGCATTCAAGGAAAAAGCTAGAAGACCAGTGGACTGGACTGCAGAGACAGCCACATTTCAAACAAGGGCTGGCTGAGAGAACCTCTTAGGGGTCCCAACGCGGTGGTTCGGCAATACAGCCAACAGCTGACCAGGAGGCTGACCTGTTCCTGGAGGCAAGAGCAAGGATTACAGGGGACTGGACCTGTGCCTTGGAGTCCCAGAGAGCAGAGACTGGGACCCACAGGGAGAGGAGTGGGCAAGGACGGGGCTCAAGGAGCAGGAGCCTAAAATAAAGAACGCTGACTGCACACGGGGTTCACCCCGCTGTCCCAGGCATGGACCCGACCGCGAGCCAGTGGCCTTCCTGAGCTTCTTTCCTCTGAGCCAGCCTTGGCCTTGGAGCGCTTTGGGCCCTGGGCTAATCTCCCTGGAGTCTCTGGAACGGCCAGCTCTGCTGTGACCAGCCCCGTTTGCAGGGGCCTGGACAAGAGAGGAAGTGCTGTCTCTGGGCCTGGAAGGTCACCATGCCCCTCCATTCTGCTGCAGACTTGGAGAGTCCAAGGCGATGGCCTAGCATCACCACGTGCTGCTGCGTGCACACTTTGAGCCACAGGCTTAGGATGCATCCTCAGGAAGTGGCCTTGCTCTGATTCCCCCGGGACGGTACAGGGCAGCCACTAAGAGCCAGCGTGGATACAGAGCCATCTCAAGACAGACACAGCTGCACATGACCAATTCTCCTCCCGTTTGTGGCAAACATGAATCTGAAATACACACATGTGGGTTCAGCATTGATTTCACAAAGTAGCTTGCACTTTCAGTATTTTCTAAAATGAGGCAGAGTGTAGAACCACTGCAATGCATCCATAACACGGGTAAATGTTCTGATTAAAAAATAAAATACACGTGTATTTATGCACAGATGATCTCTGGAAGGGTGTTCAAAAGCCAAATACGCATGGTGGATATTTCTTAGGAGGGGAACCGGGTGGCTGAAGGACAGGGTGAGAAGAGAGACTGGTCTCTCATCACATAACTTATGTAACTTTTTGAATCTTGGACCATGGGCACAAATGGCTGTTCAAAATTAAGCGTAGGGCACTGTTCTTCGGTCAGACTCTCTGGGGTGAAGACGGAAGCCTTGAGTACATTACTTAGCCTCTGTCTGTGCCTCAGTGTCCTTTTCTGTGAGGAGAGGATGTTGACAGCACCTATCCCAGAGTGGGCTGTGAGAACTCACGAGAAAGCGCGGTCAGGGATGCCTGGCAGACAGGACGTCTGTGAAGACGCTATGCTGTTGTCACCATTGGTTAGCGGAACCATTCCCATCTGGGGAAGTTTCTAACAAGGAGACTCAGAAAGGTTAAGTGACCCAGCTGAAGTCCCTGTGTCAGGAGCCCGTTCTGGATGTGAGATCCAATGAGATGCTGTCCTTTCCCACAGTGGAGGGTTCGATGGGGACAGCTGTACCCAGGGCAGGACACAGGAGGACCGATACCCCTACAAAGGGCTGTGCAAACACAGAGAGGGGGCCGTGGATCCTGCCTGAGGAAGGGGCGGGCACGCGGGAAGGTGCGGGGGCNCACAGTGGAGGGTTCGGTGGGGACAGCTGTACCCAGGGCAGGACACAGGAGGACCGATACCCCTACAAAGGGCTGTGCAAACACAGAGAGGGGGCCGTGGATCCTGCCTGAGGAAGGGGCGGGCACGCGGGAAGGTGCGGGGGCGCTGAGGGCTGGGTGCATGGATAGGCATGCCAGGTGGAGGGCACAGCATGTGCGAAGGCTCAGAGGCGCTGTTCAGCGGCAGGTGAAGGAAAGCGGAGAAGCTGAGTCAGAAAGAAAACAGCAGAAAACAAAAAGAGATAACTGGGGAGACGGCGAATTAGCGCAAAGAAGTGGGACAGGAGGAAGCAAACAGGAGTGGGAGGCCAGCGTGAAGCCAGTGGGAGGGGAGGCCGGTCGAGCCAGAGCGGAAAGAGGAGAAGAAGATTGTCTCTCGTCTCCAATCTTCTCTGCCTTCACCTTCCATTCATGTGATAAGGAGTAGGTGTTTCCTGTTACAGACACACGCAGACATGCACACACACACACACACACACACACACACACACACACATACATGCACAGAAGCACATTCAGTCTTCATGCTTCCCTTGTCTGGGATGCACGAGACAGTCACAACTGGGCACCGATTTTATTGAAGCAAATGTGAGAACATCAGCACATGGACGGATGAAGCAAGATGAAGCTCAGAAACCAACATCTTCTCGTCTGTGGGGCCGTGTGGACCACCTTTTGTAAACCACAGTACCCCTCCTCCACAGCCCCTTCCTCCTCCATGTCGATCATCTTCTGACCTTCTGATAATTTACGTAGTTGTTTATCGTCTGTCTGCACCAAAATGAACACTCCATGAGGGTGGGGTTTGTTTTGTTCTCCAGTTCATCCCCAAGACCTGGAACCGTGCCTTGGACACAGTAGATGTTCAAATAGCAACATTTATCATGGTTGGGCAGTTACCTGCTTGTCAATTCTCACGCATACTTTATTTTACTAATTGTCTCAATCCCACCCGTTGAGGTGGGGATTCTGATTTCCATTTTACGGAAGAGGAAGGTTAAGAGGGATCCAGTAAGTTACCAAGATTTGACTCCAGCTCCTCGGGTTCAGTCAAACCTTGAAAAACCTCTGAGTGCCTTTCGAGCCCCTCTGAAGCAGGGAGGGGACAGCAGGCTTCCACCACCCCACCCAAGTTGGGCACAGAAGCCTGCAACTGGCTGGCCTATGGGCCTGCAGAGCTTAGTCACTTCCACCAGGGACCCCTTCCCTTGGCACCCCCTTTCATAGTGGAGGCAGCAGCCCACCAGATTATCATACAGGCTTTGGACCCAGAGTGTGGAATGCTACTTCTAGCTGTTGGCTGTGTGACCGAAGCCCCGCTCTCCCCTAAAGGGGAAAACAGGTCATTAGGTATAAATAAAATAACTGAGTACGGTGTCTGACACACGTAGGTAGCTGCATTAATCAAGATCCCACAGGAAGCAGAGGCACAATCAAGGATTTAACTGAGGAGAATTAAAGAGGCTCTTTACAGAAGGGCCACTGCTGCTGTAACAAATTACTGCATGTGCTTATCCCTTAAAGCAATACAGGGCTTCCCCTGCCTGCTCGGTGGTACAGAATCTACCTGCCGATGCAGAAGACATGGGTCCCATCCCTGGTCCAGAAAGATTCCACAAGCCACGGAGCAGCTAAGCCCGCATGCACAACTATTGATCTTGTGCTCTAGAACCTGGGAGCTGCAACGGCTGAGCCCACTCGCTGCAACAACAGGCGCCCCCGAGTCCTTGAGCCTGTGCTCTATACCAAAAGAAGCCGCCACAGTGAGAAGCCAGCACCCAGAGCTAGAGCGCATCCCCAACTCGCTGCAACAAGAGCAACGCCTGTGCAGCGGTGAAGACCCAGCACAGCCAAAGATAACTAATTAACGAACTAAAAGATACTTTTTATAAAGTACAAATTTACTCTCCGGTCTAGGTGGTCAGGACAAAATGCTGGTTCCTTCTGGAGGCCCTGCAGAGGTTCAGTTTCTTGTTTCTTCCAGCTTCTAGAGGCTGAGGGCATTTTTCCAGCTCCTGGCCACATCATTCCGATCTCTATTCTCATCATCAAATCACCTTGCCCCTCAGCCTTCCTCTTATGAGAACCCTAATGATGACATCATTGCACCTGCCCGATAACCCAGTAATAATCTCCCCATCTCAAGACCCCTGATTTAATCACACCTGCAAAGTCCTTTTTGCCATATAAGGTAATATATTCACAGGGTCCGGGGATTAAGGCATGGACATCTTGGGGACCATGATTCAGCCCATCACATGTAGAAGTGGATGGAGAGGCAGCCAGGGATTAGCATCTATGGGGAGCTCTTACCATCCCTAGGCTGGAAGCAGGAGAGGGGGAAATGAAAACTGACGTTTTCTCCTGCCAGTGCCTCTCGTTGGCTGAAGCCCAGCCAGAGGCAGAGGTGCAGGGCAGGGCAGGGAAGAGATGGGGGTGAAGAGATGGAAAACCAGCAGCAAAACGTACTGGAGTTGTCTGAGATATGCCTGGTGTTCTGAAGAGGGGCCCAAGGTCTGGGTTGCCTGCCTCTGTGCTCACCTCCCCCTCCAGGAAAAGCAGAGCCTCCCACACCATCCCAGCGCCCTGGGTGGAAAGTCTATTCTCCCCAAGCCACACTGCTAGGATTTGGGGCAAAAGAGCTGCTGGGGAAATTCAAAGCAAAACAGCCAGCAAACTCTTCAAAGCCCATCCCTGCAACAAAAGACCAAGGGAAGAAAAAGGCGCAGGCCAGCAGGCGGCCGGTTAAGCAGATGCCACGGCTGCCTGAGAAGCAATTAGAGCCTCACAGCCTCTCTGATCTTGCACAGAACCCCTCACAGGCCCTTAAACAAATTCCTCTGGCAAGCTGGAGGCTGAGCAGTGAGGGACGGGAAGCCCAGAGCCAGTAATCTGGAGACTATGCTCTTGACTCACTATTTGACCTTGAACATGTGCTCATTATTCTCTGTGCATCTCAGTTTCCTCATCTGTACAATGGGAGCAAGGGGCTCAGTAACTCAGGACAGATTCTCTAGAAGCAGAGACTGAGATGAGGATTCTTGTGCAAGTGGTGTACAGGGGGAAAACTGGAGGGGAGTAAAGGAAACAGGATGGGCTGGAAAAGAAGCTAAGCGACGCTGTGGGTTCAGCTGGAGTCTGGATTCAGTCTGATACCAGAGACATCTCAAGAGCACTACAGACTTGTTCCCCTTGAGACAGGGGTAGGGCCTTTGTATCCATGTTGGGGGAGGCGCATGCCTCCAACCTTCCCCTAAAAGAGTAGACTGAACAGTAACCCCCAGGGATGTCCACATTCTTGTTGTCACAACCTGTGAGTACGTTACCTCCTAGGTTGAAAAAAAGTAGAAGGGGAAGACTTTGCAATTAAGGGCGTTGAGACAGGGAGATTATTCTTGGTTAACTGAGTGGCCCAGTGTTATCACACGGGTCCTCATAAGGGGCCTAAGAGGGTCAGAGTCAGCAGTGGGAGAGGCGACGTTAGGTGTGAGAGACGGCAATGACGTGCGGAAGGGGCCACAAGCCGAGGAATGCAGGCAGCCTCTGGAAGCTGCCAGAGGCAAGGAAACAGTCTCCTCCAAGGCGGCTGGGAGGAGCTCAGCTCTGATGCCACCTTGATTTTAGACTTCTAACCTCCAAAATGGTATGGTTTCAAGCCGCTTTGGAAAAAGAGCAGTAGGAAACGAACACGCCTGCCGTGGGACGGTGGCCACACATCTTGTCCGGGGCCCAGGGGTCCTGGTCTCAGCTCTGTGCAGGGGCGGCCCCTGCCTGCACTTAATGAGTGGGTGACGCGAGAGATCCCCTGGAGCCCTCTCGCCAGCTCCAGGTGCCCACCTCCCACCCCCGGCCTGTGAGCCTTGGCTTCTGGCAGTCCTCAGGCATGGAGCCCCTTTGACCTTGGTTGCAGAGGTTGCAGAGCACGGGTTGCTGGGGTGACCCTCAGCCTTGCCTCAAGTCTGACCAGCTCGGAGGTGTGATGTACACTGGGCAGCACCTAGCGCTGCACCTTGACTCCCCTCCCCCACACTGCCCTGCCCGCTCCCCCCATTCCCCTGGTTCACTGGAGCCCGACCCTGATGGACTCATTGCACAGAAACTCTCCTCTCAGGCTCTGCTTCGGAAGGCCCAGCCCAAGGGGCCCTGTGCCAACAGCTTGCTCTATCCGGTGGTCCCCATTATACCCCGAGATGGGAAGGATGACGATTCTCATTTTAGAAAGAAACTGAGGCTCTGACTGCTCCTGACCACAGAGATTATTAAGCCAGAANTCAGGCTCTGCTTCGGAAGGCCCAGCCCAAGGGGCCCTGTGCCAACAGCTTGCTCTATCCGGTGGTCCCCATTATACCCCGAGATGGGAAGGATGACGATTCTCATTTTAGAAAGAAACTGAGGCTCTGACTGCTCCTGACCACAGAGATTATTAAGCCAGAATCAGAATCCACACACAGGAGATAATGCTTTCATCCACAGACCCTACCACTTTGAAAAGGTACCTTTCCCCCTGGGGTTCGTGGGGAGCTCCTCTAGCCCTTGGGAATAGTCCTCTGCATTTCCTGGGGGCAGGAGTGAGTGGGAGCAGACAGCTGGACTCTGTTGGTGTCTTACCCTTCTGGCCCCAGCTTGGGTCCCCACAGCGGGACAGTGTGGAAGGAGAAGGTCTAGACCCTGAAACTGGGGTTTCAAAGCCATGGCTGTATGACGCCATCGATTGCTGAAACTCACACAGTCTTCAAATAGATTCTCGGACCAAATCCTAGCAGAGGATTTATCCCCGGCAGATAATTTAGCTCCCCTTCCTTTTTCCTCAGTGCGAGAGGCTCACAGTCCTGTGACTTTCATCCTAGTCCAGGATGAAAGGAGTCACAGATGGGAAGCGGCTAGGACAGAGACTGGCATGGTGTGGGGTCGGCGAGGGGGCTCCTTCCCTGCTTAGCTGATGGTGCTGAGCCTCAGCTTCTTCACTCGTAGAATGGGGATGACAGCATCTGCAGTGCGTTTGCAGTGGAGAGAGAATCACCATCCGGGGAGTTGCTGCGGGGGTTCAGGAGCATGGCCGCTGGGCCCCAGTGCTGGGTGACCAGGGACTGGCCACTTCTGTGTCTCTGCTTGTCCCCTGGTGAGTAAGAACCATGTGAGTGTGCAGGTGAGTGTGCAGAGGGCACACAGTAGGTGTCCTCGTCGTCACCTGTACAGAGGGCTCAGCGGGCACCCAGCACTTGATAATTGCTAAGTCTTATTATCGGTGCTGCCTGGCCCCTGGGGTGAACGTTGCCTCCCTACACGTCCAACAGCTCTCTGGCTTCAGCCTCCGAGGCCCAGGGCCCCAGCCGACGGGTCAGGTCAGTTAGATGGAGATGATTTTGAGAGAGACGTGGACACTCCTTGTCCCCTCCACCTTCTCGGGGCCTTTCAGGCCTCCAGCTTTCACCCCAAACACATCCCCTCCACCTCTTTCTCCCCAACCCAAGGGCTCATCCTTCGCCCTCCAGCTCCCCACCCACCACCAGCTAGTCCAGCTGACTCACAGCGGAGCCGGGCCAATGCTGTGACGCCGGTGTAGGTGTGCTAGCCTTCCAGAGTCTCTCACTGTCTCAGAACTCCTGCGGCATGGGACCTGCCTCCTCTGGAAGCCTGCCCACCCCCAGGGCGCTCGGGGTGCTGCACTTTCTCCCCAGAGAACCCTCCAACGCGGCAGCTCGTTCCAGGAGGTCCCGGTGAGGTCGGGCGGACACCTCCGCTGCTCCCACAGCTCCGGGCGTGTGCACTGGTGCACTCCTGCCTGAATGGAAGAAAGGCAGCTTCGGTATCTTTCTGACGCCTCTGGTACGGAAAACAAAGCTTCGGGGCTTCTGCTTTTCTTTCTCTGGACGAACAGGCCTGGATTGCGGGACCCACCTTTCTCCCTTCTTGGGGCTCAAAAGCCCAGGACAGACAGGGCAGCCCAGAGAAGGATCCCCTTTGGCCCTCCGCCTTCTCAGCAGCATGCTGGCCTCCCATCAGGAGCTCTAGGAGATTCTAGACCAGAATCCCTGCACCACCTCCCATCACATCCAGGAACTCAGCTGGGGACTGGGCCAGTCTGAGGGCGCTAGGCTAATCCATGTTCTAGGCAAAACCAAAATGGGGCAGGGGAGCATCTGAGTCTGAACCTGAACCACTTCCTTTGTTAAATGAACCTAGAAAACTAGCAGAGTGGAAAAACAGAAGCCCTCCATTCCGCCCGCAGAGGATTCCGCACGGCTGCTGGGTGGAGTTCCAGTGATGTGGACGGTACTGATGGTCTTGGCTCCGCGGTACCTGGGCTCAGGGATGAAGCCGCACATTCCCACCCCTGGAACTGTCACAGCCGGGTGGGAAGGAGAGACTGAAGGGGTGTGGTGGAGGCCAAAAAACACTCAGGGTACAAAGAACGCGGTGAGGTCCGGCTGAAGAGGTCAGGGCCTCTGCTGGGAGCAGCGCCCCAACACAGCACACCTGTCCCCACACGGGCCGCTCTGCCACTGGGGCCTCTGCTGGCTCCTCTGACGACAGGCGGGGCCTTCTTATCCTTCCCGCTTCTGCCCCCAGAAGCAGCTCCAGCATCCCCGGCTTCTCCCCTCTCCTAGACCCTGCTTCCCCATCAGGCACCCCCCGCTTCCCTCCTCATACACTCCACATCCCCCCGTATCACCTTCTCTTCCTTGAGTGTCCCCTCTGGTCCCCCCACTGACACCTCCACCCTCCTCCCCTCGTCCCCTCACCGGCCAAGAGAATCCCTGAAAGGAATGCCGATGACTAAGGGAAGGCTTCCCGCTCCAGCATCCCGGCCTGGAGAATCCCACGGACTGTATAGTCCACGGGGTGCAAGAGTCAGACACGACTGAGCGGCTTTCACTCACATAGATATCTTAGCCTGATTTCAAATCGAAAGAAGCTTGGCTGTATTAAGGGTTAAACGGCTCAGGAATTTTTAAGCTCAAACGCACGACTTCAAAGGCATTCCCTGCTAATGGGATTAAATGAGATAATGTGTGGAGCTCAGCTTGAGGCTGCTTTGGATAAAGCCCTCGGACCACGACCAACCGACCAGCTGGGTCCTGGCTCCCCTTTGTTGTCAGGGCACTTTGGACGGGGTGTATGATGCTGTGGAACACAGCAGACACGGGAGCCCAGTCATCCGGCACCTTCAGGCGTGAGTGTGTGCAGAGGGACGTGTGTGCGTCCGACGGGAGGTGCGGAGAGCAGGGAGGCTGATGTGAGCGCCGTCTGACCACGTCCTGCTGGGTCTCATGTCTCCCCTGGCCTCTCACTTAGCGGCTGTCTTGCTGCCACAGTCGTGCTGGACTTAGGAGGTCACTATCGTCAGCGTGGTTCCCTCTGGCTTGGCCAGAGCCCTTTCCCCTTAGACCTGCTGTCATTTCCAAAATGATTTTGCAGGAACAACAAGGTGAAAAGCTGATTATGTCTGTACGCTTGATCGTTATTCCTTAAGGCCAGCTTTCTGGTTTTCCAAGAGACCCCCAAGGAATCAGCAAAGATACCTTTGAACTTCCGATGCTCCCACTAGGACAACCACAAAGGCACATTTGGGCACACAAGCATTCTTCTGGACACCGTCTACTAAGAAGAGTCAGCCATGGTCCACGGGCATCAAGCAGGGGACAGGCACTTCCAAACAGTTCCCACTCTGCCCAGGGCACTGTGCTAGGAACTCCGGTCCACGAACTCACTCATTCCCCGTAACAACCTCACGATGCAAGGTCCAGCTACACAAGGCCCTGGCCTAAGGGCATGGAGCTGGAATGAATGACTCCAGCTGTGGAATGTCTTCTGGGCTGAAAGCTAATCCATACTGTATATGCGAGAGCACCGGACCCTCTCAAACCAGCGGTAAAAGGCTAGGTACGTTCATTGTCCCCATTTTACAGATGAGGAAACTGAAGCTCAGGGAGGGGAAGGGATCCAGCTAAGATCCCCCAGATGGCCAGAGTCAGCATTCTGGGACTGGAGAAGCTACTTCCCTTTATCCTCCTGGGTTTCTTGAGGAGGAAATGGGCAAATTTGGCAGCTCCTGACTTTCTGAGAGCTTTGTGTGACTATCGTCACTTCAAAGATTTACAAGGGCTCACGCTCAGACTAGGCAAGAAGCAGGGGGCTTTGCCCGGCGGCCCAGAGCCCAGCTTGGCCAGTGGCCCAGTCCAGTCACAGGTCCTTCCCTTGGACTCAGCTGGAGCAGGAGCGTTGGATGCCGAGGTCCTGTAAGCCTCTGCAGGTCTCCCTCCCCCGCTTCCCCTCCTCGGCTTCCTGCCTGACCTGGGCGATCCCCCGGGTCTTGGGCAGCTCTCCCTCCAGGCTGGCAGGCTCTCTGCTGTCCTCCCAGCAGGGTGGCCAGGCACAACAGGGCCAAGCACAGCTTCTGGCCCCAGGACCAGAAGCTGATTTTAATCCCAGGTCTACCGCCCACAGCCTGTTGTGACCTCAGATACGCTAACTCACCTCTCTGAGCCTGTTTACCCCTACGCGGTGATTAACAGTAGTACTCTACTCCAAAAGATGATGTAAAACTTTCATCACTTCCACCTCTTCTTTTTTTTTTTTCCCCCATTTTCAGGGAACAATGTTTATATAGCACTTACTTTGTGCCAGGCACTGTTGTAAGTACTTGTATTCCTAATTTAAACCTCATCAAAACCCCATAAGGAAGTCAGTTACTATCTTACTTTACAGATGAGGCTTCTGAGGCACAGAGAGGTTAAGAAACTTGCCAAAGGTCACACAGCCTTTGTTGAGGAAATAGAATTGACGTCTAACTTTACATACAGCTTTTAAGAGGCAGAGACGGGACTCAAACCCTAGAGTTCACAGTTTTAACTTCCTACCCTGTCCTGGGGCTTTCCAGACGGCTCAGCAGGTAAAGAATCTGCCTGTAGCAGTGACTCCAGCCAGCTGGGGCATCTTAGACGGATCACTTCCCCTCCCTGAGGGGGCAGGGCCCGGCTAGAGTGTGGGTGGGGATTCCCTCCTGACTTCCAGAGAAGGACAGGAGGTGCTCACATGCTTCTGCCCACCCAAGCCCCCAGCAGACTTCCCCCAAGCGCATCTCCTGTGCAATGCGGGAGACACAGAAAACTCAGGTTCAGTCCCAGGTCAGGAAGACACCCTGGAGGAGGGCTCAACAACCCACTTCAGAATTCTTGCCTGAGAAATCGCATGGACAGAGGAGCCTGGCGGGCTATAAATCCATGAGGTCACAAAGAGTTGGACATGACTTGAGTGACTAGCCCAGCACAGCCCTCTGTACTGAGACAGTATGTATACAGCATATCAGTATGAAATTTAACAAAAGGGAAATAATAAATGGTAGTTATGGTGGCATGGGAAATAGATGGGCAAACAGTGGAAACAGTGTCAGGCTATTTTGGGGGGCTCCAAAATCACTGCAGATGGTGATTGCAGCCATGAAATTAAAAGACACTTACTCCTTGGAAGAAAAGTTATGACCAACCTAGATAGCATATTGAAAAGCAGAGACATTACTTTGCCAACAAAGGTCCGTTTAGTCAAGGCTATGGTTTTTCCAGTGGTCATGTATGGATGTGAGAGTTGGACTGTGAAGAAAGCTGAGCATCAAAGAATTGATGCTTTTGAACTGTGGTGTTGGAGAAGACTCTTGAGAGTCCCTTGGACTGCAAGGAGATCCAACCAGTCCATTCTGAACGAGATCAGCCCTGGGTGTTCATTGGAAGGACTGATGCTAAAGCTGAAGCTCCAGTACTTAGGCCACCTCATGCGAAGAGCTGACTCATTGGAAAAGACTCTGATGCTGGGAGGGATTGGAGGCAGGAGGAGAAGGGGACGATAGAGGGTAAGATGGCTGGACAGCATCACCGACGCGATGGATGTGAGTCTGAGTGAACTCCAGGAGTTGGTGATGGACAGGGAGGCCTGGTGTGCTGCAATTCATGGGGTCACAAAGAGTCGGACCTGACTGAGCGACTAAACTGAACTGAACTGATGGTGGCTGTGTGATCTTGGGCAGGTCATTTTACTTCTGTAAGTGTCCCTTTTTTTAAATCTCCGGAAATGGGACTGGTGACACTTCTCTGACAGTCTTGTGAGAAGTGTTGTATACAGTAATGGGTATGGAGTGTCCTTCATAGATACCCAATGCAGAACCAGGTATGATTCTCGGTGGTCCTCCTTGCTTGAAGGGAATGGGGAGAGGGCTCAGGGATGACTTCAGTTAGACACATCTGCAGAGACAGCAAGAACAAGGTGTAGAAAATCCACAGATCTGGTGGGGGAGGGGACAGTTGAAGCAACAGGTGACGCAACAGGTGTGCAGAGCATAGACAGGTATGAGGCGTCTAAGGAGGCAGCAATCTGGGGTCCAGGTAGGAGGGACTGAGGAGAAGAATGTGAGCACTGATGAGGCCGTGTAACCCTCACAAGTCTGAGACAGGGATGTGACGAGGCCACGCTTCTAGAAGGGGTGGCGATGGACTTCGCAGCTTAGCACAACTTTGTGGTTTCTCTCCCACTGTCAGCAGGGTGAAGAGTCCCAACCAGGTCAGGGTCCAGGCCAGCAGGCCCTGTTTCCTCCGAGGGTCCATTACAAAAAAAGGCAAGAGTTCCTTCTCGAGAACCCCCTGTCCTAAACAGGCAGGGGCTGCAGCGGGGCCCTGGGGGGGGGCTGGCGAGGAAGAGGGCT
>SJYV01015141.1:2686186-2703847 GCA_006410875.1 Neotragus pygmaeus
CAGCAGGGGCACGCGGGCCGGGGAGGGGGCAGGGCCTGGCTGGAGTGTGTGGGGGGATTCCCTCCTGACTTCCAGAGAAGGGCAGGTGGCTGCTCGCTCGCTTCTGCCCACCCAAGCCCCCCAGCAGACTTCCCGTAAGCACATCTCAGAGTCACGGCTACCCGGGCACCCACAGCCAGCGGGTGATGGGAGCCTTTTCCGAGGAAACTGTCTGTTGTCCTCAGAGGCGGGAAAGCCACTTCCTGTGGCCCCAGCTGTATCCTGTAAGAAACCAATCCCTGGCCCAACAGCCTCTCTCCTAACTGTAAGCCGGAGGCGGCCTGGGGCGGATTCACCCGGAGCTCTTGCCTCGAGGAGGGCGGATTCCTGTCTTCGCAGCTTTGCCGCGTCTCCCAGTGATGATGACAGCCCAGCCGGAGCCCAGCGGCCCCAGAGTAAAGTCACCACACCAGTCTGACCTCAGTGTTGCCATGGGAACGCTAGGGATGCCACTGCTACCTTCGAGTGGTGGCAGGGAGGGCAAGTGGGCGGGGACAGCGGCTGATGATGCTCCTGGCTGCTGGGGTTGTTTGCCGCCAAACAAATGTTGTCAGATCTCAACCAAGCAGGTTGGGCAGTAGATACCGGGCGGGTAGGGGGGCTGCTTCCGGCTCCGTGGTGTGTGTCTGCGCGTTCAGGGCATGGGAGAGAGGTGTTTATGAGACCTCCCGGGGTGCTTCACTTTCCTCTCCCCCTGGACCCAGCTGATCCCTGTGCTCTTCATGGACCCAGACTTGACATTCACAGACCTGGTCTCCATAGCAACCAGCTGTGACATCACAAGGAACCTATGGACCCTGTAGCAAGAGCGAAGAAAGCATGAATGCATGTTCAGGGCAAGAAAGAGTGCCTGCTTTCCCTCCTGCAGCCCCTTACAAGATAGGGGAAGTGGGCAGGATAGGGAAAGGGCAAGAGATTCTGGTTAGGAAACCAAGTTTTCCTGTGAGTTATAAACCGACACCCGTTTGGAGGTTTGAATGGAGTCTCAACAAAGTGGCTCCCTCCCTCTCATTCTCCTCTCTCGGCATCCCTTAGAAATTACATCTCATTTCCCTCAACTTTAAAATGAGGATAATAATATCATTCTTTATTAAAGACTTGCTATGTGCTCCTTACTTGTCACCGTTTTTAAGCACCTCTTGTGAATTTCCTCCTTAACCTCATCACAACGCAGTCTATTAAATAGTATTTCCCTCTTAGTATTCCTCCTTCATGAGCAGAGGAAAATGAAACACAGCAAAAGAAATTGAACGCAGTCTGATTGGAGAGCCCGTATTCACAGCCTCCCAGGCGCTCAGCAGCACCTCTATTTTCAGCCACACTGTGGCAAACAGTTTCACGCAGGCTTCGATTCACTTTGCACTGACAGCATCTCGCCTCATGTGAGCACCAGGCATTTTTCTGTCTCTGCCCTAGAGCTTGTTCAGTGCCCAACATGGGCTGCTGGCCCAGGAGTACGCTCAGCATGAGGGTGTGTGGAAGGAAGCTGTCTTTCTCTGGGCCAGCTTCAACCAACGAGGCCCGGAGTTGATGGATGCTGCTCCTGCCAGCTCGCCATCTGGCCGGCAAGCTAGAGGCCCTTCAATATGCAGCTTTTGGGAGGTCCCTGCAGCGCTGAGCCCCAGTCACCCCCAGCAGTGACCTGGGGATGCTCTGTTACTTTGGATTTTCTGCTTTTCTTGTTTCAGTCGGGTTGGTCCCTCATTTCGGCTCCCTGGGATCACCTCCAGAGTAAAGTCTTTGGACACATATCCATTCATTGGGTTCTATTTTGAGGGGACTCTAGGCTAAGACAGTTGGCCCTGTGGCATGCTGGACCGGATAACTTGGTGAGACGCAGTGATGATTCCACTGCAGTGGCACTGGGCGGGGGTGGGTATACAAGCTGCCATACTGAGCATCACAGACTTCAAGACAGTGTGGGGCTGGCTGGCTACTGTTAACTGCTTTGGAAGCCTTAAAGAAAGAAAATAACAGGCTCAGGTCAATCAAGTATCAACTCATGGCATATGGCAAACACCCAAATCCTTAGTGGTACTGTTTAAAGACTCTCTCTTCCTGCAGCCAAAGGGAAGCCTGTACTGATGATCAGGCTCGGGGGGGCGGGAGGGCTTGGAGAGGGGCAGGGCTGCAAGAGAAACTAATGGATGGTCTAGACAGGTCTCCAAAGCAAAGCCAGAGCCCTACTCAGGAGAGAGGGTACCCTGACACCTGAAATGGGGACCCTTGGGTGGGTGATTCTGAGAACCTTGGAGGCCCAGACTCCTCTGAAACTTTGAGCACTGAATCCCTACAACTCAGCAAAGCACTTCTTGGCCAGCTGAGGCAGACGGGCAGGGCTAGGCTGCCTCCGTGAAAGATTGCCATGTCTCCTCACCCTGTCCCCTCTTCTGAGTCAGGCTTGATGGAGAAACCTCAGTCAGGCACAGGTCATACATGTTCTCAAACAGAACACCAGGCCCTGAAGCTCGTCTCATTTCAAATGAGCTTGGGATTCAGATTCATCCAGTCTTGAGTGGATACACAATCTGGCAAGGTGGGGACCACACCTGGGCTTGAGCTCAGCTGGACCTGGGCTCCGTCCCACTTGAGGCCCAGGCAGCACACTGCCTGGTCAATCCCACTGGTGGTTGAGACTCAGGGAATCTTGTGCATCCAAAACCCATTACTGCTGACTGGGCGGGTATTTACGGTATGCCACGCTCTGTGAAATGCGAGGCTGCAGCCATAAATAGCTCCTGTCTTTTCAAAGCACTTACAGTCCAGTGGGGAATACAGACACGTATAAACTAACAGTAAAAAAAAAAAAAAAAAGGACTTTTTTGAAATTTCACTAAACACCAGNAAAAAAAATGGATCTATGAATATGTATAACCGAATCACTTTCCTGTACACCTGAAACTAACACAACGTTGTAAATCAACTATACCCCAATAATTTTTTCAAATTGTATTTCAAATTGTTCAGTCCTTTCCATCTAATGGGGATACTCAAATCCATAGGAACTTGCACCTCTGATAAATATGATAATGATGCATCCGGTTTGAAGTCCCAGCTGCATGTGTGTTTCTCAAAGATATTTTTTTCTCTGCCTTGTCAATTTCTCATAGAGTCCAGGCTGCTTATCTGGGGAAAATGCCACAATACTTGATCTGACCCAGGAAGTTTCCCCAGTTAAGGTAAACTGATGCTCACATAAACCAGTGTTTCTAAAAGAATGGAGACTCATAGGGCAAGATAAAGAATAAAGAGACAGGAGCTAACTGGACAAACTTTCACTACCTAATTGTGACAGACAGTGCTTGCTTCTGGGGCCACCCAGCTATCTGGCAGCAAAGCATGGGAAGTTGGTCTCACCTCAGGGCTTCCCTCCCCCTTGCTGATCTAAATGTGAATCCTCCCTCAGGTGAAACAGTAAAATATCTTGGCTCCAAGTTTCTTACTCCTAGTTTCATCCTCTACTACTAGACAGAAAGATCTTTTTCAAGGCCACCAAGGTACTCCTACTCCTGCTCAAGGTAAACCAGTAGCTGATTCCTTGACTGTCAGTCCATTCACACGTCTCTCAAACTAGCAATTTCCCCCTCAGATAAGCAATGATAATGAAAAAAAAAAAATTGAAAAAATGGTAGAGTGCTCAAGAAAGCAGTAAAGAAAGAATCACCAGTTTAAGAAATGTCACCACCTTAACAATGACATTTAGGTCAGACGTTTATTTTGTTCATGATTGATTTGAGGTTTTGTTGTTTGCTGTTCTTCTTTTCTAATGATTATTCAGTTTTAGGGCTATGCAAGGCAGTAAAACATAAAGATTAAAAGCACAGACTTCATCTAGGGGGAAAAATAAATAAATAAAAGCACAGACTTTGGGGGTCAGACAAACGAGCATGTAAATTGGAACTCTGCAACCCAAAAGAATGTGCTGGGAGCTGTCTTTCTCAGAGTTGGCATGCTGATGACTAAAGAGCACTTAGGTACATTAGCCTGTCAAATATGCGCTAATATGGCATTGGTAGCCTGGCTCTTCAAGGCTATTTGATTTTCTGATATGGGACATGATGCAGAAACAGGACTGACTTCACAACCGTTTTTTTTTTTTTNCAATGAATATTCAGGGTTGATTTCCTTTAGGATTGACTGGTTTGATCTCCTTGCAGTCCAACAGACTCTTAAGAATCTTCTTTAGCATCACAGTTCAAAAGCATCAATTCTTCAGTGCTTAGTCTTCTTTATGGTTCAACTCTCACATCTATACGTGACTACTGGAAAAGCCATAGTTTTGATTATATGGACCTTTGTAGGTAGATGGATGTCTCTGCTATCTAATATGCTGTCTAGGTTTGTCATTGCTTTCCTTCCAAGTCTTAGGAGTCCCCAAAACATTTTGGGGCCTGATACTAGCTCAGTCACAGAATAAAGGCTCCTAGCACCCAATACCTGGTCCCATTTTCAGGAAACTTCTGAATTCCTTAAAGGGGAACGGGAAAAGAAAAAAAAACAGGACCCAGAACCTCCCTAAGCAGAGACTGTATTGGTGAGGCCTTGGGGTGAGACTGGCTGGGAGGGGAACTGACTTCTTAAAAAACTAAATCTTCTCTCCTTTCAGGTACCTCCTTTCTGTGGCTAGGGGCTACTCACATCATATGAAACGCTCAGGGTCACAGAAAAAGTTGCATCACAACCTTCAGAGTTATCTGGCCACAGGAACCATAAACCACAGATCCCCTGAGTCACCCCCAGGCACAGCTATTGTTCAGTCCACCATGCCAGCCTTGGAGCTCCTGAAACCGATTGTCCTTACAGATATGTTCAAAGACGTGGTCAGCTAGGAAGGTCCCATTTCCCCAGCCAGCATTTAACACATTTGACCATTTCCCCGGCCTTGCATTTAACACACCTGACACACACCACTTCCAGTCACTTCCGGCCACACAGTCACTTCCTGCCACACTGAGCAGCCCGAGTGCCCTTTCAGTGGAGGGACAGCCCAGCGGCCCCATCTCCCACCGTCATCTCCACACTCTGCTGGCATCTGCTTCCCACTTCCTTCCTCCACTCCCACCCTCCCTCTCTGCCACTGTCGCTTCGGACCCAGGTGTGCTCCCAGCTCTGAAGTCACTTCCCAGTGCCTCTGCCCCACCTGTGAGCTGGAGGAAGGGTACTGAGGATCTTACAGGTTCTTTTCTGACACATTGATCTCAAGCTTTCAGAACCTCAGTTTTCTCTGTACAAAATGAAGATGACCTTTCAAATTTCTTTTGCATCCAGCATCTAATAGCTTAGCATCTTATACACTTCTGCAAGTCCAAAATCCAAACAACAAATGGACTGTATGTACAAAGAGCCTACCAGATGCCAGTCTCCGTGTGTTGTTCAAACCTCTGGAAACACGTGGTAGTGTTTGCCCAAGGGGAGACTGAGCCAGTGCTGAGAGGTTATGACATTTGGCCAAGGTGAGCAAGCTGGCCCATGGCGAGCCAGAACCAAAGCCAGGTGGTGGTGTGGCTCAGGATACACACCCAGCTCCCATATACCAGTATGGCTCATGCTGCCTGAAGATCCCAGAACNGATGTGTATAAGAGACAGCATGGAGACTGATGCCTGGGAACAGGAATGCGAGATTGCTCTGGGGAGCTTTCTGGCTGGGTCACGGTGGCAGGAGTGACAGACAGGGATTGGGGCGGGTGGGGAGAGGGGAAGCAGGCGGCCTGATAGCCCAATTTAGGGCAACTGGGGACATCCAAGGACTGCTGGAGTTTGTGAAGACCTTTCTGGGAAAAGGAGAGCTTGGAGGGACCTGATGGGAAGGAGCGTGGTGCCCTGACTCTCCAGCCAGAGGACCTGGAGCTGCTTGGGGCTGGAAGCCTGGCTTAGCCCAGCTGCAGGCAGCTGGACACATCTTTCTCCGGGTCTACTGGACTCTGGGTGTGTGATGAGGCGCAGGGGAGATGGTAGCAGTGCTGTACCTGCGGAGGAGCTTAAGCCCCGAAGGCACGAGAAAGGCAGGGAGGCAAATTCCCCAGAGGGGCTACTGGCCTGATGCTGGGCTTCAAGGGAGGGAGGCGGGGATGTGGAATGAAGGGCCTGGGGCCTGACACACAGCAGACCCTCTGTACTCACAGAGCAGCATCACCAGCACCTTTCCAGGATGCTATAAACAGACAGTCAGCCCTGGCGTGGCTGATAAGGTCAGGCCAGAGAAGTGGGTCTTGGTATAGAGGTAGCCAGCAGGCAAACCTCACAGGGGCAAGCTCCCAGTCTCCAGGGCTCCAGCTCCATGTACAACCATCATAAGCACCCTCTCCTTCAGCCAGGATATGTGTTCACTTCTATTACTGGCCAGTGAATAAATAAGCAGAAAGACTTGCCAGGATCTGCCATTTACCCTTTAAGGGAATGAACTTCTGTTTCATTTAGGGAGTTTAAAAAAAAAATCCCTTCCAGATGAAATCCTCACATCACAGTCCAGGGGTGTCCATCAAGCTTGCTCATGTCCCTGACACAGCAAAAAGTTTTGATCACACCTACTGAATATCTCTCTTCATTTATAAGTAATAGCATGCATTACTATACTCATGTAGGCTGAATGTTATTGAACAGGCACAAAAATATAAATTGAAAGTGCAGATTAAATTAAATCAATTAAATCAGGTTACAATAATATTTTTAATGTTTTAATAAGTGTGGCTGGTTTTACGTCATTATTCGCTAAGATCACAAACCAAAAATCTACATTTAAAGTTGGAATCCATGGCTCAGTGGTTAAAGACCCATCCTGCAATGCAGGAGATGCAGGAGATGCAGGTTTGATCCCTGGGTGGGGAAGATCCCCTGGAGAAGGAAATGGCAACCCACTCCAGTATTCTTGCCTGGAAAACCCCGTGGACAGAGGAGCCTGGCGGGCTGCAGTCCATGGGGTCGGACACAGCTAAGCCCACAGGCGCAGTTATAGTGCTNCCTGGGTGGGGAAGATCCCCTGGAGAAGGAAATGGCAACCCACTCCAGTATTCTTGCCTGGAAAACCCCGTGGACAGAGGAGCCTGGCGGGCTGCAGTCCATGGGGTCGGACACAGCTAAGCCCACAGGCGCAGTTATAGTGCTGGATATAGATTCTTATTGCAAACTGTCTTCCCACTCATCTCTGAACTTTGGGGACCACTCATTAGACCCAGTCAGATCATCACGATGTTTTCTCCTCTGTGGTTGTCAGAGTGGATGCTGGGAGGCAAAGGGCCCACACCAGGCCTCATTCTGGATTTGAGCGCTTGCGTTATATTCAAGGTTTCTTACATTTTTTATTCTTCCTTTACGCTTTTAAGTCTTCCTTCCACATGGTGAAAAATCAGTCGGAGAGTATTCTAATCTAGAGCTTTGCTGAACTGGTCTCCAATGAAGAGAAAATTCTTCAAAATGCAGACAGCAAAGAAAAAGGCCGGGCTGCCAGCCCAATCTTTTCTGCAGTAACATTTGACATAGAGACCAAATATGGACATCAGCGCGAATCCATAAATACTGGTAAAACGAAATTCTCCTCCCGCCCCTTTTTGGATTAAGTGGAAATAGAAATATCAGTTTTGAATATCCCTTTCTCCTCAGTGAACTCCCTTGCACATCTCCCTGAGGTGTTTGCACCCCACCTTGGAGATCTCTGTGCCAGGGTCCTAGCTGTCACCAACAGGAGCCGGCGGGAGTTCAGGAATACGCGGGAAATGTGGGTTTGGTCAAGTCACTGCCCCTTCCTTGCTTCTCACAGCTTCCCAGGGGTCTTGGGGAGAAAGTAAAACTTAACTGGATCTGGCTGCTTTTCCCACCTCACCCACTGCCCCGCTTCTGGATTCTGTCTCACTTGGCCTCCATTGTGAGGGCCTCCTGGGGTCCCTTCACCCCATCACCTACCCCCGTGGAAGACAACGGTGGCTGGCTCCCTCTCACCCTTCAGGTCTCAGTTCTAGGATCACACCTTTAAGAGGCCAGGGTCAGCCCCTCACCTAGAGATTACTAACCATCCCTCCTCTCTGCAAGTATCCTCTGTCTCCACGCTCCTTCACAACCTCCAGAGCACCCATCACATTTTGTCACTATGCAAATTCGTTTGCAGACTTTGCTGTCTCCTCTACCAGAGGATGAACTTAGGGGACCACGGGGGAGCCCCCGGGTTCGCCTTTTTCACCACTGTGTGCTCGGAACCCACCACGGTCCCTGCCACACTGGAGGGGCTCTCTAACTGAATGAATAATGAAATGAATGTGTGTGGTCTGGGTGGATCTACAAAGGTTCTCTGGATCAGGCTCGTCTCTTGGCCACTGCCAGAAGCTCCACAATACAGGAACCAGCTCCCCGTCTCTGGCCTCATGTCTCTCCAGCCTTGCTTACATCAGGGAGGCCAGATGTCCCCGGACCTGTCCACGGGGCTCAGAGAAAGCTTGGAGCAGCTCTCCAGGGCCGGCAGAGGCTTTGAAGAGCGAGATGTCAGCTGCCCTCCTTCGAGGGCCGAGAAACCAGAGTATCAGAGAAGGAGCAGGGTTGTAGCTACAGACACACAGCAATGTCAGGACGGGGAGCACTTCCAGGTGAAGAGAGAGTTGGCGTTTCCTTGGCGCGAAGGACTGCGGCACTCGGGAAGTGTGTGATCAGGGAGGACAGTGGTGTCATTGTCTGGGCGGGGCCCTACAAGGGACGGGGTTTGAGGCCTGACATCGCCCTCCCTGGGGACTGGTGTCTGTGCTCACGTGACCCTCCTGCGACCCTCGTGGGATATCCCTACAGCCTGGTCAGGGAGGCACAGATGAGGTGCAGAGAGGGTCTGGGCTCACGCAGGTGGTCAAGAGTGGAGCCAAGGCCATACCTGGGCTTCCCCGCAGGCACACGTGACAGCCCCTCCCCTCCCCACCTCCAACTCCTCTTTCTGAGCCAGCGCTGTGAGTTGCATCTCCCTGGGGCCCGCTTTCCCTTGGCGCACAGGGTGGGACAGTCGCCAGCCTCACCTGGGTGCCGCTCCACCGGCACCCACCCCAGCTTCTCCTGCTCAGCACTTGCCTCTGAAAAGGAAGGAAATCTGACCCTCTAGGAAACCTTGGAGAGAAAACAGAAAATTTCTCTTTTCAAGAAAGAGACCCCCAAAGGACCCCGTCTCACCAGATTCCTTGTTAGCATCTGGGATAGTGAAGCTCGCATATATTTTAAAGAAAACTTGAAGCCCACAAGGTGGAACGGGGTGGGAACCATTTGTAAACATCGTTCCCTCTTTGGGTATCAGTTACTCCTTTACCATGAAGGGAAATGGCCTTTATCACCCAAAGCTAACAGCACAGGCCTGCCATATCAGATATCTAGGCTCCAAGGAACGGTCCTCGAAAGTGGAAGCTGGATTTGGATCTGGAGAGGTTTGCGGGAGGACAAGTTCGAGCAAACACACAGATGGGCAGGCCAGGGCCGGGTCTGGGGAGGCGGCCAGGGCCTGATCACAGGGCAGGGAGGAGGGCGGAGGGAGGGGGATGAGGAGGCCTACGGAAGGGAAGAGGGAGGAGTAACAGGAAGAGCCTCAGATCCTGACCCTGGGTTCCACTGCCGGCTCTGTTGCTGACTTGCTGGGGGAAGTGGGGTGCGGTCTCTGCCCCTTTCTAGGCCTCAGTTTCCCAACAGGCAGAACCAGCTGGGACAGGTTTAGACAGATTGTTCAGTTGCCAAGTCCTGTTGGACTCTTCGAGACCCTGTGGACTGCAGCACCTCAGGCTTCCCTGTCCTTCACCATCTCCTGGAGTTTGCCCAAACTCATGTCCACTGCACTGGTGATGCCATCCAACCCTCTCATCCTCTGTTGCCCCCTCTCCTTCTGCCTTCAATCTTTCCCAGCACTGGGGTCTTTTCCAATGGGTTGGCTGGTTGTATCAGGCGGCCAAAGTGTCGGAGCTTCAGCTTCAGCATCAGTCCTTCCAGTGAGTATGCAGGTGGATTTCCTTTAAGATGGACTGGTTGGATCTCACTTAGACGAAGTGAGCCCTAAGCTGCCTGGGCCAGAGGTGGCTCTGACAGCCCCTCCCCTCCGCTCCCGCTCCGTCCTGGCTCCAGCTGAAGCTGCCCGTGTCACAGGGCTTCTCAGGCCTCTCCCAGCAGCAGCTTGTGGTGGGCGCCTGTGAATCTCCTTAAACCCACATCTTCCTGGCTGCGCTCGCCATGAATGGGCTGTGGGAGCCTCCTCTTCCTGGAAGAGAGGACTTTGTGACTTGGCAGGAGCGAGGGGGGCAGGCCGGGCCTCTGCCCGCCCCCTCCCCCGCCAGCGGCCCCCTGGCCATCTGTTCTTCAGGCCAGGTCCCAGCAGAAAGGCCATTCAGCACTCCCTGCCTCCCCCGCCCCGGCCCAGGCCTGAGCAGATGGTCGGCTGCCACCCCTCTCTGGAGGCTGGGGAAGCCTTGAGGCCCAGCTGAAAGCCGGGGGCTGGTGGGGTCTGCCCCCTCTTTTAGAAGTGGTCAGGGCCGGCCAGGTCCTGGGCCCCAAACTCACTGGGCCTCTGTGCCAGGCTCACGCCCTTTTCACCTCCCACTGCCCAGGCAGCCCCACCTCTGAGCACTGAGAGAGGCTCCGTGAGGGTGTGAACACCCTTCAGACACACCAGTCGCCTGAGCTGGCACGACAGACGCCAGCCACTGGCACTTGAATCTCTGGCTCCCGGTGAGCACTCACCGCCTCACGGCTGTGGTCCTCAGTCTGCCTGGGCCTCAGGGTGACTGGGGGTGGGGAGGGGTGGCTAGATTCTGACCCGGAAGTCTAGGGAGGGCCCTGTGAACCTGCATTCTTTTCATTGGGGGTTCGGCCCTGCAGGGTCTTCATTGCTGTGCGTGGCCTTTCTCTAGCTGAGGTGAGTGGGGGCTGCTCCTCACCGCAGTGAGGACAGGCTCTAGGGCGTGAGAGCCCCACTGGTTGTGGGGCACAGGTTTAGCTGCCCTGAAGCTCGCGGGAGCTTCCTGGACCAAGGATCGAGCCTGTGTCCCCTGCATTCTTAACCACTGGGCCATCCAGGGAGTCCGGAATCTGCACTCTTGGTAAACCTTCCAGGTGATTCCCTGCAGGCCTCACAGGCGTGGCCTTCCTTGCTGTCCTCTCTGTTTATTTTTAGCCTGAATGGTAGTTAAAGTTTTGTGACACAGGCAAGTCACCATTCCCAATTCACAGGGAGAGAAACCGCGGCCCCCAGAGACAGGTGATTTCACAAAGTAGAACTCACACAGGAAGGTCCTGCCAGAGGCTGGTCTGGCACCTATACTGCTGGTTCCTGAGTTAGTGGTTCTTGGACCACAGGCCCCTGCCATCTCCCATGGGAGAGCAGGGATGGCCCTGAGACCCTCCTGCCTCTTCTCCCCTCCCCATACTTAAAACACTTAAAGCAAGTCCTGAAAAGAGGATGGCATCTCCCTCTATCCCCAGGGAAACTCTAAACAAAACATTGAACTCTAAAGTAATTGTAAGGAAATCCCATGATGACAATAGTACCTTGCATTTAAAAAAATATTATGAAATCCTTTAAAAACACCTCCCCTCATTTCATGGCCCTCATTCTATGGTGCCCAGAGCAATATCCCACTTCTAAGAGATAACTCATTGTCCCAGGGGCCCTTTCCAACCTGGGGGTCTGAGTGAGGGGCCAGCCTGCCACTGAGAGCCACCCTCTCTTCACTGAGCCTCGTCCTACCCCTCCCTCTAGTTCCACCCAATCTCCTCCCCACAAAGCTGGAATCCACTCGACATCGATCTCAGATGGGCCCTGGCAAGGCAGACTCTCATTGGTGGGTTCTTGAAATATCTGCCTCTCATCTCCCTTCATCAGCCTTCTCTTCCTGCGGGGGCCCTGAGGGAAGGTCCAGGCTCCCTCCTCACCCCTTTGGGGAAGGGGTTCCTCCTCAATCAGCTTCAGAGAGGAGAGAGAGGGCAGCCCTCCCAGGGATGGGGGCCCCTGAAGCTGCCCTCTTTCGGGACCACTGGTGTTAGCTGGTTGGAGAATGGAGAAAACAGGAGGGACTTTGGGGGACTAAGAAAGCCATGCTGTGTGCCTTTGACTGGGCTCTCTGAACCGCACTAACCTAAAATAGGAACTATATTCTAATCCTACCTTACACTGTTATCCAAAGGTGGAAGGAGATAGTACACACAGACACACACACACACCCAGAAGGCAGTGAGCACAGAGCCTGACTCACATTCAGCATTCAACACACTGTCCTTATTATTGCTGTGAGCTAGAGTGACATCAGAAGAAAGGGCACTGCAGAAGGACTCGGCCACCTGCATTCTAACCTGGGCTCCGCCACTGATGGCTAAGCCGTTTTGAACAATTCCCGCAGCCTTCCTGGGCCTCAGTTTGCCCACCTGTAAAATGAGAGAGTGGGGCCAAAGAGGTGTCCAGCCCCTTCCAGGGCTGGCTCTCCATCCCTGCACCACTTTCCATAGCTCCCACTCGCCCTTCCATGCTCAGTGAAACGTCACCCTTTCTAGGAATCCTTTCCCAAGAGTCCTAACTCACGAGCCTTTCCGGAAGCCCCGGGGAGGCGGACCACAGCCCCTGACGAGTCCCATACCGGCTGTGTGTGCCACCTTGACCTCTGACCCTCAGCCTCAGGGAGAGTCATGAGATGGAGCAACCCCTTGTCCCTTCCTTTGGGCGGGTATTCCCTCCGCTCCACAGACGCAGACACAGAGGTCGGGGTATTAAACAGCCCGAGTGGCAGGACTCCGGGAGCCGGGAGACCCCGCGCCTCCCCTGATGCGCTGTAGTGAGTCAGGGCTCCGGCAATGATTACAGGAGCGATTACCCTTCAAACTGGGTATTTTTCACTGTTGACGCCACCGCTGCCGAATGGGATTTCTTTTTTTCTTTTCAGTTTGCATTCTCCAGGGCGGAGGAGGGACTGAGTGTGAAGCAAGGCAGAAGGAAAAGAAAGAGAAAGCTGGACTGAGCAGAGAGGTAGGGGTGGCTGAGGGCTGCCCTGTCCCTGGTCAGAGGAGGGGGAGGAGGGGAAGGGGAGGGGAGGGGCAGGTTGCAGGGAGTCGTTCAAAAGCTCGCTGCACCCACTGGAGGTCAGGCTTCTTGGACTCCAAGGGTTACGCTCTGGGCCAGGGAGCCGGATGTGTGTTGGAGGGGGGCTGCCAAGCCCAAGACCACCCGGCGCTCACAGACATTCCCCTGCCCCCGACACATACTCCCTACACTCCTCAGACACCCACTACGTGCTGACCCTGGGCTAGGCACACAGAAACGACAGTGAACTGGACCTCAGCAGGCCCTGGGCACTCCGAACCTAACTCTCAAGTCCATCAGGGTGTCATGAGAAAGTTGCTGGGGTCACCTGCATTCTAATCTGGGCTCTGCCACTGATGGGTAAGCCGTTCTGAGCAATTCCTGGGCCTCTGTTTGCCCACCTGTAAAATGAGAGCGTGGGGCCAGAAGAGGTCTCCAGCCCCTTCCAGGGCTGGCTCTCCATCACTCCACCACTTTCCATAGCTCCCATTTGCCCTTCCCGGCTCAGTGAAATGTCACCGTTTCTGGGAAGCCTTTCCCAAGAGCCCTAACTCATGAGCCTTTCCAGCAGCCCCAGCCCCGGTTTGGGGAGGGTCTTTAGGAGGCCAACCTGGGACTAGAGTGTGGGAGATGCAGGTGNATAAGAGACAGCACTGGAGGTCAGGCTTCTTGGACTCCAAGGGTTACGCTCTGGGCCAGGGAGCCGGATGTGTGTTGGAGGGGGGCTGCCAAGCCCAAGACCACCCGGCGCTCACAGACATTCCCCTGCCCCCGACACATACTCCCTACACTCCTCAGACACCCACTACGTGCTGACCCTGGGCTAGGCACACAGAAACGACAGTGAACTGGACCTCAGCAGGCCCTGGGCACTCCGAACCTAACTCTCAAGTCCATCAGGGTGTCATGAGAAAGTTGCTGGGGTCACCTGCATTCTAATCTGGGCTCTGCCACTGATGGGTAAGCCGTTCTGAGCAATTCCTGGGCCTCTGTTTGCCCACCTGTAAAATGAGAGCGTGGGGCCAGAAGAGGTCTCCAGCCCCTTCCAGGGCTGGCTCTCCATCACTCCACCACTTTCCATAGCTCCCATTTGCCCTTCCCGGCTCAGTGAAATGTCACCGTTTCTGGGAAGCCTTTCCCAAGAGCCCTAACTCATGAGCCTTTCCAGCAGCCCCAGCCCCGGTTTGGGGAGGGTCTTTAGGAGGCCAACCTGGGACTAGAGTGTGGGAGATGCAGGTGAGTGGCCAGGAAAGAATTCCAAGAGGAAGTGAGCTGAGCTAAGAGAAGCATGAACAAGAGCCGCGAGGTGAAGACTGGGTGTGGTGGGGGAAGAGCATTCCCGTGGAGGGAACACACACAGGATGGATCCAGACAGCAGTGCCCGGCAGGGCGTAGCATCTGCTCGGATGCCTGTCTCCCCCATCAGATCACAAGCTTCTCTGTGGCAAAAATCCCTTGTTTCATGTATGTATATTCTCACATTCTTTTTAGCTCAAATACTAGAAGTTCATCGAAAAATCTCGCAAAATGAAGTGACAGGGGCTTTACCCTCGGGCTGTTGGGTACTGCTGCATACAGGCTCTGCAACGCAACATTCCCAGTGCAATAGGATAGGGTTAATATCTGGCGCTTCTGCTCTACACTATTATTTATTAGTAACTATTCTCAATCCCTCTATCAATCTCCCCACCTCTCTCTCTCTTATGTAATATGTACAGAATAAGGTGCTAGGAATACAATGGTGAGTGAAACAAATCAAGTTTCTATTGGCAAGGAGGGTATATTTATTGGAGGCAGATAAAAGAAACGTACATTTAAAAGTGGAAAGGTAATCTTAGATGCTGACACCTGCTGTAAGGGTAGAGAACAGATGAATCAGTTGGGTGACAGAGGTCAACTGTGATGTGGTGACTGAGTAGGCTTTCTGAGATGACCTTTCAGTTGACACCAGGGTTGAAAGAGAGAGAGAGAGGCTGCCATGGGAAGGCCTTATGGGAACAGCATTCCAGGTAGACGGAACAGCATGTACCAAGGGCCCAAAGTAGAAATAAGTTCAGCGGATACAAGAACTGGGAAGGTAGTTGGGGAATTCCCTGGTGGTCCAGTGGTTAGGACTTGGCACTTTCACTACTGAGGGCCCGAGTTCAATCCCTGGTCAGGGAGCTAAGATCTTGCAAGCTGCACTGCGCCACCAAAAAGAAAGACAGAACTAGGAAGGTGAACACCGACCATGTGGCTGGTGCAAGGGGATGAGAGGAGGAGGGCAGAGGACGGAGGGCCAAGATGCTACAGTGATGAGTCTGGATTTCACCGAAGCAGCAGGGGAAGCCATGTTTCATCTTCTCCAATCAACTTTTTCAAAGCTCTCTTGGACTGCTGAGTGGATGGCAAGTTGGAGAAGGCAAAGCCACGCGCTGGAGGAGGACAGACAGCAACTGAGGAGAGAGATGACAGTGACTCAGGTTACAGCTGGGGAGACAAGGTAGGCGCTGGTAGCTGCGGTGAGGCCACATAGAGACGGGCACTCTCACTGCTCTGAGTAATTAACACCACCAGCCACGATAAGGTGGCTCATGAGCACAGAGCACTTTCCCGGCCCTTTTCTCACCTTGGCAGGGTCGGGGCCCTCGCAGTAGGCCTGTTTTCAGCTGTGTAGACTAAGGCTCAGAGAAATGAAAAGTCCTGCTCTTCAAATCCTAATGGCTTGGAGGGGACCCCCAGGAACTCTCTCCCTGCCCCAGGACCCCACTGATGCCTTCTCTCCCACAGCCCTGCCTGGGGCCAGTGTCCTTCCCCACCTCTGGAGTGCCGTAGCAGCCAGGCAGAGTGGGCCACTGTTTACTGCCTTGGGCTGAAAATATATTTTAGCAATTGGCAAAACACAAGGCGCAGCAGCTCAACATGCTTAGATTGGCAAACGCACACTGTGCCCTTCTCTTAATACAAGGATATAAAACAATAATTTATTCTTACTCAGAAGCCAGAACACTTCCTTCTGCCAAAGTCTTCCTGTAGCCCCTTCCTTCAGCCACACCCCAACAGAGGGGCTCCCAGAATGCCCCTGGGGTGGGGGGAGTGGGCAAATCTTGGGAGCTAGAGTGGAGGGGCACACACATTATTGAGCACCTGCTGTATGCTGGGCCTTCAGTATTTCTCATCTAATTGCCAAAATCATCCTGTAAAAGGGAGATTAGGAACACAGGAGTCACCGAGACTAGGGTTCGAAGCCAGGCTGTGTCCCTTACCAGCTGGTGATTTGGGGGAGTTTACTTATTGCGTGGGCTTCCCAGGTGGCGCTAATGGTAAAGAACCCGCCTGCCAATGCAGGAGATGCTGTTCAATCCGTGGGTCAGGAAGATCCCCTGGAGGCGGGCTTGACAGCCCAGTCCAGTATTCTTACCTGGAAAATCCCACGGACAGAGGAGCCTGGCAGGCAGGTGCAGTCACCAGGTGCTGCCAGGGCTGGAAGAGGCAGCCTTGAAGGCTTCCTGGTACATGTGTGATGGAGGGAGCAGGGGGGAGGTGCTGGGAAGGAACCCTCAGGAATGAGGCTGCCAGGTGGGTGGAAGAAGGGTACTCCTGGAGGAAGGCCCAGCCAGGAGGGCTGGAGGGCTGAAGCACTGGAGTGTCTAGGGGTCTGGCAGGGTGGCTTCTCGGGATCTGGGCTGGTGGGGACTGTGGGGGCTGGGCCTGTGTGCTGATCCTCACTCACCCAAACAGGCAACAGCGCGGCCTTGGCACCATCTGCTCAATGAACACCAGCACTTCCCAAGCCAAACCCCTTCCCCAGACCCTAATGGGGAGATCCACACTGTCTCCAGCATCCTGGTGCTCCAACGCTAAATGAGGAAACAGAGGCAGCAGCTGATCCTCGGGGGTCATAAAGACCCCTTGCAGGGTACCAGGAGAAAACCATGGGTTTGGGGGTTGACAGATTGGCGGGCTGGAATTTCTGGGGCGCGAAGCCGGCCCTCTCTGGGACTCAGGTTCCCATCTGTAAAACGGGCCATGTCACAGAGGGGTGATAGGTAAGGCACGGGTTTTGCACGCACAGGTTGCCCAGCGTGTCATCTTTTCTCTCTCTACCTGACTCCAGTGAGGACTGAGTGGACAAAGGCAGCGGCAGCGGTGAGTAAGGGGGACTGAAGACCCTGGTTCAGCCTGCGGGGGCGGGGCGGGGGAGAGACTGAGGATCTGCTTCTGGGGGCCCCCACCCCAGGAGTGGCAGGCTGCACCCAGCCACGCAGGGGTTAACCCGCCTCGTGGCTCGGGCGTGGGAGGAGGAGCGCGTGGGGTGGACTCCTCGGCAGGCACTCCCTCCACCCGCTCGCCGCCCACCCGGGGTCCCCGCGCCCCTGAGCGCAGCCTCCCAGTCGACCGAGTCCCCCGCCCCTCAAGTACCGGCGGCGGCCGCGGGTGCCCAGAGCCTCGGACACGCCCAGCCCTGCGCTCCTCCTCCGAGCAATTACATAATGGTGCCTCCAGCGCGGTGCGCGGCGGCGAGGCCGTCTTTGTTATTGCGACCCGCCTCGGCAGCGCCCCGCGAGTATTAATAAACCGATCCCGCAACATGCCAGGCTGGGCCGTATTTATGTGAATTTGGGCTGGGGCA
>SJYV01015141.1:2704079-2748274 GCA_006410875.1 Neotragus pygmaeus
GGCCCGCCCCCCCCCCTGGGAAGGAGGGCAGCTGGCTCCCCCCTCCCACCCCCGGTCCCTCGGCTCTGAGCCCCTCTGCCTCCTCGCCTTGGTCTATACCCAAGAAAGAAAAGAAGAAAAAAAAAAGCACACAGGAACGAAGACTATGGGTCTCAGGCCCATCTTCTCCACTTGCCTGGCAAGGGGGACTCATGACTCTTACCTGTAGAATGGGCCGAATAATAGCCAAGTGTCCGTTTAAATGAGAGCTTCTAGGAACTTACTCTGCCTTGTAAACTCTGAAGCCATGTTCTTAAACTTTAGCTTCATCAGAATTGCAGGGAGGACTGGTTGAAATACAGATTGCTGGCCCAGCAACTCTGTCTCTTCAGAGTTTCCATTCTGTGTAATCTGAGGTAAGACCAAGACTTTGCATTTCTAACCCGTTTCCTGTAACCATGCTTTGAGAACCACTTCTCAAAAGCCATTTATGAATTGCTGTTATAAATGTAAACGTATGCCCTTACTCCAGACTCGGATGACTACACTGGAGATGTGTGTACCTGTGCTAAGTCGCTGCAGTTGTGTCCGACTCTTCGCAACCCCATGGATGTAGCCCACCAGACCCCTCTGTCCATGGGATTCTCCAAGCAAGAAGGCTGCCATTTCCTCCTCCAGGGATTCTCCCCACCCAGGGATCAAACCCTTGTCTCTTACACCTACCTTCATTGGCAGCTTGCTTCTTTACTAGGGCCACCTGGGAAGCCCCACCCTGGGGATGGGGAGGGGCCAAGGGTATGCTCAGCCTCGCAGGAGATTCAACCATCTGTGCCCTGGTCAGCCTCACAGCCAGAGCCATCTGCAGCTCTGGGCCTGGGCTTCCAATCCTGACCTCACTGCTTCCTGGGGTGTGGCCTTGGGCAAGTTAGGTAACTCAACGGGCCTCAGTTTCCACATCTATAGCATGGGGCTAATACTGGGTACCAACCTCATAACATTTGTTAAGATGTGTGTGTGTGTTAGTTGCTCAGTCTTGTCGACTCTTTGCGATCCCATGGGCTGTAGCCCGCCGGGCTCCTCTGACCGTGGGATTCTCCAGGTAAGAATACTGGAGTGGGCTGCCATTCCCTTCTCTCCAGAGAATCTTCCCAACCCAGGGATCAAACAGGAGTCTCCCGCATTGCAGGCAGATTCTTTGCCATCCGAGCCACCAGCGATCCTTTGTAATGATGAATACCTGTAAATCACCTAGAAAGGCGTTTGAAAGCTATCTACTGAGATGCCGATAGAGCCCTGTGGGGTGTGGTACCCAGGCGGTCTCACAACCTCCTGGGCAGGAGGCAGGTGAGGTGCTGCTCACGGCCCTAGTTGGCTACCCAGGGACCAAGGTCCTGACCTCACAGCCCAGAGTGGCTGCTGTATGCTCTCACTGTGACGGGGTGCTGGGCGTCTCCCAAGCTGAAGATCCACTATCTGCTGTCCCTGACCCCATAGCAATTCTTTTTTCAGTCAGGCAGGGTTCAGAGCTTTCAGAGTCTGCACCCATCCCGAGGCTCTAATTTGATTTGCATAAATGTCAGCTGTACCCACAGGAGTAGTACTTGCTCCATTCTGAGTTTTGGAAGCTGCCTTCTTCATACCAGCACAGAAAAACAGGTGTCCTGGGCCTCAGACAGCACCCACCCACCCCCTCCAGAAAGGGCTGGCTGGGGTTGGCCAGTCCCGAGGCTGCGCTGTTAACTCCTTCCTTGAGAAGGGCTGAGCCTGCCTGCTTCCACCCCCATCGTAACGGCCTGCCTCTCCGCCAGGTGAGAAGCTGCTTGACTTTCTGTGGTCCTGGAGCAGCAACAGCAGCGGGGGGGATGATTCATAGGAGGGAGGGCGGCCGTGGAGGGAAGGAGCCTGGGCAGCTCTCCCTGAGCTGGAGGCGGGGGCCAGGCAGTGTGAGGGAGGCCGGTCCCAGGGTCCCTGAGTTCCCAGCGGCTCCTCCCAGTCCCCAAGGCTGCACTCAGCCTGGGCCTGCTGGGACTGGAGAGGAGACTCAGAGATCTTCTTACCAGACAGGCTCACAGGGAAGGAAGCAGCTCTGGAGGAAGTGAGGCAAACCAGGAAGGGAAAGCGGCAGGAGTTATGAGAGCCCATCTGGCCTGCTTTAGGAAAGCCCTGGGTCCTGGGACAGCAGACTTTCGCCTGGGCCAACGCGGTGCTTGTTGTGGCAGTTTCCACCACCCCCTGGCTTGACAGGGTTCACCCCAGAGCTAATTTTCCAGTTTCCAAAGCACCAGCCCCACGGAGGCCCTCTCCCTCCCTCCTCTTACGGCCTTCCTACTATAACATCAGCCACAACAGTTTGCTATGTGCCTTCTCTTTCTAAGGGCTTACCAAGCATCCTCTCTCTTACATTTCCAATAACCTCTAGGAGATAGGCTCCACTATTACTCCCATTGTACAGACCAGGAAACTGAGGTTTAGAGAAATGACATCACTGGCCCAAACCAAAGATTTGAACCCAGGTCAGTCAGTTCCTGCAAGGAGATCAAAGTAGTCAATCTAGAAGAAATCAACCCTGAATATTCTTTGGAAGGACTGATGTAGAAACTGAAGCTCCAATACTTTGGCCACCTGATGGGAAGGACTGACTCATTGGAAAAGACCCTGATTCTGGGAAAGACTGAAGGCAGGAGGAGAAGGGGACGACAGAGGATGAGACAGTTGGATGGCATCACCAACTCGATGGACATGAGTTTGAGTAAAGTCTGGAAGTTGGTGATGGACAGGGAGGCCTGGCGTGCTGCAGTCCATGGGGTCACAAAGAGTCGGACACGACCGAGCAACTGAACAACAGCAGTCTGTTCCCAAACCCCTGGGCTCAAGCACCACAGGCCTCTGACATCTTCCTCTACACGTCCCGCCCCCCGCCCCCCTCGCATCCCCGAAGAGGGGACCCTGGTGAGACCTATCCCCAGTCCCTAACACCAAAGACTAGACCCACCCACACTCCCCCCAGCCTCTCTCCTCCTCTCTTGGGTGCCAACACTGGTCCCACTGCTGGAATTTTTGAAATCTAATTGCATCTGCATTCTCCCCCAGGGATTCACAATCCACAAGTGATTTCTAACCAGACACTGGCATTCCCTGTGCCCACGCCACCTTCCAACACCCACCTGTGCGTGCCACACAGACACACGAGCACAAAAGAGGTGCTGCACCCCGCTGCCGGCTGGGCCCTGGGCAGATGGAGCCCCAGCTGTTTCCAGGCTCCGGCGGGAGGCGCTCCACCCGCACCCCACCCTCACCCCTCTGGGGCTTTGAGGGATTCATTTCACAATAATGAGAATCACAGTATGAATGGAAATAATTGGAATCCGCATTTCCAGTTTGCAAACCGTTTGCACCTCATCACCTCACGTGACTCTCACAAGCACAAGAGGCAGGTACTTTTCTATTTCCCTTTTTCAGGAGCTGTAGAGGGCCTCATGGCTGATTAGAAGCAGAACCTGGGTCCTAACCCCTTTCTCGCTCCCTGTCAGTTAACGTTCCCTGTGCTGCACCGTAAATCATCATGACATCTCACGGCTACCATGTGTCAAGCATCTATCTATTCTTGCCTAGATTTGGGCAGCACTTTAAAGTGCTGGTTTTGAGGAATTCGCTGGCAGTCCAGTGCTTAGGACTCTACACTTCTGCTGCAGGGATGCCAAGTTCAAGCCATGGTCCAGGATCTAAGATGCCCGAAGCTGTGTGGCATGGCCAAAACAAATAAAATCAATGTGTCAGTTTTTATACTCTTTACATTTATGTTCATTGTAAAAATGAGGTAACTCAGAAATGTTAAGGATAGAACGGCAGTCTAAAGAGTGTTCCTGCAAGAGAAGCACATCACTCTAGAAAATTGTATAGGAAGGGAAAGAACAGAGCTTCTAATGGGCTCTTTAGGGAAAAAGTGGACACCAAGGATAATGCAGAATGCCTTTTCCTTCTCCTCTGCCCCCCCCCCCNAGGGGAGCCGGCCGAACGCCGCGCCCACCCCCTGGCTCCCCCAGCGCGGTGGGGATATCGCTTGGCGTCCTGTCGCCCCGCCCCCCCCCGCCCAGTCCCGGGCTCCCACCGCCCCCGCGAGGCCCGGGGGGAAGAGGGTTTATACCCCGGAGCGAAGAGGGCGGGGGCAGGAGCCCGGTAGAGGGTGGAGGCCGAGAGCCCCGAGGCTTCTCCCGAGCTCAGAGCCCAGCGCCGACGCCCAAGGCGGCCTCGCCGCCCCATGGGCCCCGCACTTCCTGCTTGATTTTCTTCGGACAAACTTTTCCTGGTGGGGCCGTCCTGCGGGGAGGGCACCGGGGATGCCCGCCCCCACTGGGCGGCCTCTTGGACCTCCAGCCCTGGTGGTCTGTGGGGAGGGGGCTGATACCTTTTCTCTTCCTCCAGCCTGCAAATACCAGGGACTCCGTCCTCCAGGCAGGTCCATGGCTCTGAGTTGCCACCTGGAAGGTGGTGGTGAGAGGGTTGTTGCAGAGCCAGGAGGGGGCAAAGTCCGTTTTTCAGCCTCGTTCCGTTTAGCCCAGGGGGAACGATTTTTCTTGTTGGGCTGTTAGTATAATAAATAAGACCAAGTATTCTCCAGGCCTCTGTTCCCCCATCTGTAAAATGGGCCCTCTGGCCTCCAAGGTCCCCTCCAGGCCCCATTGTCTTGGGAACCTGCGGCATTGACTCCTTTTCTGCCCGCTTGCTGTCAGCTTAATACATCCCTCTAAATTTGGAGTGGAGGGCTGAGGCCCAAAGCCCGCCACCCATGCTTGGCTGGTCAGCACCTGCTGGATCCTCAGCTCAGACCTGTTCTCTGCAGATCTGTCAATCCCACCCCCACCCCAGGGCCTCCAGCCCACTCTCAACTGCCTCCCCTCCGGCAGGATCTTATGGTACTCTCTCCTCTGTCTACTGGAGGAAGGGCTTGCTGGTGCTTGTTGATCCTGAGGTTGGCATGGGAGGGACAGTGGAGTTAGCAGTGACCTGTGATATTCACACAGCCCAGAAGTGTTCTTTCCTTTCTTCCATTTACTGAACAAAACTGTTAGTGAGGGCTAGGCCAATGTGATTTAATGAACAAAGTGCCGGATATAGTTCTGGGCACTGAGAGACAGCTGTGAACAAAATTGAAAAAGTCTTGCCCTTCTGGAGCTGACAGGGAGTGAGGGAGGGACAAATAACTGATAAAGTAAATTAGCAAATTATATAGTATATTGAGAGGTGAGGCGGGGGGAAGTTGAGTGTTGAGGCCAAGAGTGGGGTCACCATTTCAAATAAGGTGGTCAGAGTGGTCTCCCTGAGGAGGTGACTTTTCAGCTAAGGTTTTGAGAGAGTGAGCTTTGGGGAGAGTTTCAGGGAGTAAAGATCTGGCAGAGAACAGCCTGTGCAAAGGCCCTGAGGCTGGAATATGCCTGCTTTTTTTGAGGAACTGTAAGGAGCCAGCAGCTTCTCTGGTGGTCCAGTGGTAAAGAATCTGCCTGCCAATGTAGGAGACCTAAGAACTGTGGGTTCGATCCCTAAGTCAGAAAGATCCCCAGGAGGAGGAAATGGCAACCCACTCCGGTATTCTCGCCTGGGAATCCCAAGGACAGAGGAGTCTGGCGGGCTACCATCCATGGGGTTGCAGAGTGTCAGACAGGACAGAGTGCGCACGCACACACGGAGCCCCTGTAGCTAGGGTAGTGTCAGAGGGTGGGGAGAGGCAGGAGCGAGGCAGCTGAGACGGGTGCGCACTCCCGGTTCACAGATGAAGGAAGTGATGCTCAGGGGTGACATGTGAGTAACCCCAGGGCAAGCCACTCAGGAGAGGCAGCTGCGGGGGGGGGGTGCCCAGTGTTCTAACTCCGAGCCCGTAATATTTTCCCTTCACCGTGCATCTCAGCCATTTATTCACAACAGTGGTTGCGCCTCTTGCGGGGCCAGGCCTGGCCAAATGCTGGGGACATGGAGGGGAGCCACCCAGCCTCAGTCCTGGCCCCCCCCAGGTGCTCCCTCCCCACCTGTGGTCAGTACACTCAGGCTGGCGTCTTCCTCCTGAGCCAGAGTGACCCGAGTTCCCTCTTCCCACTTCCTGCCTATGGCCCCTCCCCTGCAAGCACCCCCGACTCTGTATCCACATGTGGCCGCTCCAGGGAGGCCTGTTCTGAAGCTGATATGGCCAGGGGAGAAACTGAGCGGGGAAGTTGAATTTCCTTGTCTGAAAATAATAGCAACGTGATTTTTGAGCGTTCACCAGAGATCAGCACTGTTTTCGGTGTTTCTGGGCCGCCTCTCATCAGTCGGAGGCGTGTGTCATTATGACAGAGGAGGAAACTGAGGCCCAGATGGCGTCACAGGCCCAAGGCCAGGCCACCAGCGAGTGATGGAGCCAGATGTCAGCACAGGTCTTTTGAGCCATGCCAGAGCCCCACATCCTGGGGAAGGTGGTCGGTGCTGGTCTGTGGTTCTGGCCCATCCAGGCCCCGGGAGGAGTACCGGGACCTTTCTGCTTCCTTCTCCCAACCCACCCAAAGGGCAAATAGCTTCTTGCTTATGAAAAAGTTGGCTCAAAATAGTGGAGCATTTCTTCAGGGAAACTCCCTTTCTCCTCCCCGCCAAGTTTCTGAGCATCTTCAGGGGCGCGGGAGGTGGGCGGAGTCGGAGGGGCGAGGGATGTGTCCACTGCCTTCTCATAAGAACTCGTGGGATCTGGAAGCCAGGCTGTGCTGATGACTGGCCCCACGGGGCCTGGAGGCACGAGCTGCCTTTGAGGGCCCTGACGCGGTCACTGGGCCAAAGGGGAGGCTGGCCCATTCCTGGGTTGAAAAGGACAGGAATTCTCCGTGTGTTCTGCCCTTTATGAGAGTAGGGACAGGGATGCCCCTCGCAGTGACTCCTGAGTGGCGCTGGATGGCCATCAAAGGGCTGCCCCCCACCATGACCCCTGCCTCCCATGTCCCCTCCTCTTGCCCCTTGCCTGTCCCTGCTCTCGTACCCTCTCCACCACAGCAGGGGATGTTTGTTTTTTTTCTGTCCCTAAGGCCTTAGAGATGTTCGTGATGAAAATGTGGGCTTTCCTCTGTCCTGGAAATTCTGTAGCTTCAGAAGAAAGACAACTAGTAGAAAGGCAGCAAGAATGTGTGTTTCCAGAGCCAGTGAGCGAGGTGCTGGCAGGGCTTGGGGGCGGGACAACCTGTGCTGGATTCTTTGCTGGAACTGGAGTGTGGCTGGTGAGTGACAGGGTCTGGAAACCAAGTCAGGAATATCACAGCCACGAGGGACCCTGGAAACCACACTTTCATTTTTGAGACGGAGGAAACTGAGTCCCAAGATCGGGCCCCGGCTTACCCTCTCCCACGGGGGCAGAGTCTGTTGTTGACCTCAGTCGTCCTGTCTCCCAGCCCAGTGACTCAGGACTCAGCCTTCCAGCTTCTGTCAAAGCCTCTGCTGCCAGCTCCTGTGTTCCTGGAGGTTCTTGGAAATGGGTCGTGGAATCCCTTTCTTGACTACCGAGCCTTGTTATGGGGGCAGGTTTATGTCCCTGCGGGATTTGAATCGTGTCTTTCCCTCTCCTCAGCCGGTTCTACTCTGTCATCCTCGCCCTTGACGCATCCTTAGCCCGGGTGGTGAAGCTGGTACCCGAGAGAGGTGGATGAGGCGGCCCCGCCCTCCCCTGACTCACCCGCTCCTTGTGAGACAAGGCGGGCTGGCCTTTAGAATAACTGCGCTCTGCCCTCGAGGGACACGCTGCAAGAAGTCCTGCCGCAGGGTACCCTCGCCTCGGCTTCTGCCCTTAGCCTGTGTGCGCTGAGAAAACCCCCCTACCCTGGCGGAAACCTGCACCCCAGAGGCCCCCGTGGTCGTGGCCGTGATGCACAGGGTGATCCTGCCGGCAGCCCAGGAAGTCAGTCTGCCCAAAGGCACAGGACTCATGGGGCAGAGCCCAGAGACTGGGACCCTTGAGACTGGAGACTCACTCTGCCTGAGGGCCTAACCAAGCGGAGGGTTCAGGGCTGGGGGTCTTTAGACCCGCCTTGTGCCCAAGGGGATGATGGGGTGCCCTGGGGAAGGACTGCAAGAAGGACGATGCTGGCTCTGGACCTCCTAGCCCCCAGGTGCCCTTGCTGGGGCTCTCCTGCCTCCCTTCCCTCTGCCCAGAGCCGGGAGACTCCGGCTCGCACTTCCCCCTCTCCGCTGCAGGTTCCAGTCCCCATTTCCAGCTATTTTGTACCAACGTGATAACAGAACAATGGGTCTCCCTGCAGCCCTCCCCAGGTCTTGCCAGAGTCACAGGCCTTCATCCAAGGGAGGCTGGACCCTGGGGCGGGGTTCAGATGCTGGCACCCCGCCAGGGACTTTCACGGGGAGATGTGATGGGGAAGCTTAGCGCTCGGTTCTTGTTGGATGTCATGTTCACCACACCACACCCCCAGCCCACATGTGGGCACGTGCACACACACACACACACACACACACACATACACACACACACACGAGCTCCTCTCTGAATATCCGTTAGGCACCATTAACTTGGTTGGAATTTCAGCTTTGTCCCTTAGCCCGAGATACACATGTGCGTAAGTCACTTGGGCCTTAGTTTCCCTATCTGTAATGCAGCCATTCTCATCGGGCTCTGGGGGTACTTCCTGGTCTGGAAGTACTTGTCCACTGTCTCCTTTCCTGGGGTGGATAATTGGGGGGCGTTTCTCCTTACAGGTGTGCTGGCCCTCCTGCAGAGGGTCATGTCTGCAAAGGAAGCAGCTCTTGGCTCTGACATTCAGCAGCAGAGACTCCCCACTGAATCACCAGAGGCTTGGCAGCTGGTGGGTGTTCGGGGCCCCCTCCCCTGCCAGTTAGGTTCCTAAGCCAGCCCTTGTTGGGGCACAGTCTCTGCGAAGGGGACTGCTCTGCAGTCCATCTGTTTCTATGGAAACCAGGCTTCCCAGGAAGGCTCTGGGGGGGTTGGGAGAGAGGTCCTGCGAGACTGGCACGGGAGTGATGCCCCCATGCAGGGCCTGGACAGCTGGCGCGTTAGTGTGCCCATTGCTGTCCTTTGGGGAGCACCAGGGGCCAGGCCCCTCCACTGCCTTTTCTCAGTCTGTCTAATCAAAACCTGTGAGCTAAGAATTCGTCCTGTGGTTTCACAAATGAGGAGGCTCGGAGAGGTTAGGTAACTTTCCTGACATCACAGAAGAACTGAGAGAAAGGGTTGAGGGTTTGAACCCACGTTTGCCCAATCATTAAGTATACACCCANCAGGCCCCAGTTAACTCCCTGCCTCCAAGAATCTTAGGGTCTTGTCTCCCTCTAGGCCTGGATGCCTAGTCCTAGGCCTGCACTTCCCCTGGGACTGTCTGTAAGGCTCCCTCCAGCCTGGTCACTGAGGGTAGGCCACATCCAGTTAGGCCAGGTGGGCTGATAGAGCTGGAAGGCCTTAAGACCATTTGCTCTAACCCATTTTACAGATGAGGAAGTTGAGGCCAGGACAGGGCAGTGAGTTGCCCGTTTCATCCCACAGCTGGGTGGTTAGGGAGTCCAGAACTAAGCCCGGGCCCTCAGAGTCCTCCTCTGGTGACCACCTGCCGCCCCAGGCTGATGGGGAGGCCACCCCCAGGCCCCAGGCTGGGTCTGGCCGCCTTCTGAGATCTGGATGCTGGTCAAGGTCGGTGGCTGAGACCGGTGTCTCCCCTCAGCTCCGCTGCAGAGGCCGGGCTCCAGGACAAGATGGCAGCCAAGCAGCCCCCGCCTCTCATGAAGAAGCACAGCCAGACGGACCTCGTGAGCCGCCTGAAGACCCGCAAGATCCTCGGCGTGGGTGGGGAGGACGATGACGGGGAGGTCCACCGCTCCAAGGTGGGCTGGGGTCGGGGGAGGGGCCTTGAACCAACCACACATGGGGGTCTGCCTCTGAGCACCAATTTGAGAGGGCGGGTCTGGCCCACTGTTTGGGGAGAAGAGTAGCTGAGACCCATATAACTGCAGGGGGCCCCCAGATTCAGCTCATATTTTCTGGAAATGTAATGGATATGTGAGAGGACTAGCAGCAATAATGAAAACGGATGTTTAGAATTAGTTGAGTGCTGATTATTTGCTTGTTTTGGCACCAGCTGCTCTATAAGCATTATTTAATCTTCCTGTTAGCCCTGGGAGATGTAGGTTCAGTTATTAACCCATTTTATGGATGAGGAAAACTGAGGCTCAGAGATATTAAAGACTTGCCCAGGACCACACCAATAAATGGCAGAGCCAGGCTTCAAGCCCACAGCGGGCAGATGCCTGAACTCACATTTCTCAGCCCCCATATTTTCAGCTTCCCCTGGGCCCTGGTATCAAGAGAAGGCAGAGAGTGGCCTCAGTGTGACCCTCCCAGCCTAGGTGACTCTGGCTAAGCAGAGGCCCCCAGGCGGATCCCTGGGCATCTGGCAGGCTCTGGGAGGTAGGGAGTGAACTGGGCAGACAGCGCTGCCTTCTGACCCCTCTCTGTCCACAGATCAGCCAGGTCTTAGGCAATGAGATCAAGTTTGCTGTTCGAGAGCCTTTGGGGCTAAGGTGAGCATTGACTTGTGCGTGTTGGTTGGGGGCAAGGCTGTGGAGAGGGGCCCTGTGTAGTCTTGTCCTTGTTCCCTCCTCCAGACAGCTATCCCTCCGTCTTGCCTGGAGAGGGCAGGGTCTGGGGTGGGCCTGGGGGTGGCAGCAAGGGCTCTGCCTCTGACCGTCCTCTCTGCGTCTCCCCAGAGTCTGGCAGTTTGTCTCTGCTGTGCTGTTCTCCGGCATCGCCATCATGGTGAGTCCCTGCCCCAGCCCTGGGACCCGGCACCCTCCGCTGCCCCGGGACCCCCAGCTGCCGTGCCGCGCGGGGCCATCGGGCTCAGGCATCGTGCTGGCGCCGCTGTCCAGGCCCCCTGGCCGCCTCCCTGGCCTGTGCGGATGCTCATCCCCACCTGTGCCCTGCCCTGGAGCATCCGAGGTCCCCTGGTCCACGGTCCCGACTCTTTGTCCTTGGAACCTGAGATCTCTGCTGCCGTGGGCCCCGGACTGCTGCTGGGGGAGGACGGAGATGACCAAAAGGAAGGTTCCACAGGGAGCCCCTCACCGCGAGCCTCCCGCCCACTGTCCGCAGGCCCTTGCCTTTCCCGACCAGCTCTACGACGCGGTCTTCGACGGCGCGCAGGTGACCAGCAAGACCCCCATCCGCCTCTATGGCGGTGCCCTCCTCAGTGAGTGTTGCTGGGCTGACGCTAGGAAGGTGATGAGCAGCTGGGGCGGGGCGTGGAGGGCGAGGGAAACCTGGGGGGCCTTTCTTTGCTTTGTGCTGGGGCCCGCTTCCCTTCAGCGGCCGGGTCTGTCTCCGCTGGGTGTGTGCTGCCATCTTGCGGCCACTGGTGGAACATCGCCCGTGGTTGGGGCTGTTCTTAACCATCATCAAAGCACTTACTGAGCGCTTGCTGCGCGCAATGCTCCACCAGGGCACTGGGGTGGAGAGGTGAAGGCAGCCCAGGCTCCGCCCTCCAGGGTCTCACAGCCTAGAAGAGGAGGCGAAATCTGCACAGCATCTGTAAAACCTTCGCCGCTTCTAGCAGTGCCTGTTAGGAAACTGAATGACATTTAAAACCCAGCGCCTGTGGTGTCCCTCCGCGCCGCCAAAACTTTCTATGGCTCCCTATTACCTGCAGGCTAAAGTCCCAGTCTGATGTTCAGGGTTATCTGTGGGGTGCAATCCAGCCTCCCTTCCAAAACCTCCCTGCCTGTGAGTGGGGGCGGGGGATGCCTGGGGTCCTGGCTACTTTGCTGAAGGGGAGAGGAGCAGACCCCTTGCCCCCATCTCAAGAGGGGGGATCAGGCCGCCCCGCGCCCAGTCCCCTCCTTGTCCTCCACCCCAGGCATCTCCCTGATCATGTGGAATGCTCTCTACACGGCTGAGAAGGTCATCATCCGGTGGACTCTGCTCACTGAAGCCTGCTACTTCTCGGTCCAGTTCTTGGGTGAGTCCTGAGCTGGACAGTTGCGGGGTGGGGGGTGGGTGACGGCGGGTCGCTGATGGGGTGCCGGTAGCTTGGTCCCTGACCTCCCAGCTCTTGCCACTTGATTCCCCGGGAAGTGATGAAAACCTGTGTGAGGGGGAGGAACTCATGTGGCCGCGTTTACCTGTGTGCCCACACACCTGTGCCTGCACGGCCGGCGTCTGCCTCTACCCTCCTGAATGCACGTCGGTGCATCCACCACCCTCTGCTCCCTGTGTCCCCAGCGCGGGGGGACAACACACGCCCGGCTGTGCCCACATGCTCGCCCCCGTCCCTGCCACGTGGGGGACTCACAACAGACCTACCTGTGGGGTTGGGTGGCTGGCTGGACGCCCCAGCTCAGGACGAGGGTGAGGTCAGCCAGGCAGCTGCACCGGGGCCCCCGGCGTCCCGTGCTGGGGGCTGAGGAGCAGCGCTCCTGACCCCTGCCCTCCTGACCCCTGTGCCCTCCCGCCTCTCTCTCACAGTGGTCACTGCCACGCTAGCCGAGACGGGGCTCGTGTCTCAGGGGATCCTGCTGCTGCTGGCCAGCCGCCTCCTTTTTGTCACCATCAGCGTTTACTACTATTACCAAGTCGGCCGAAAACCCAAGAAGGTGTAGCCACCCGCCTGGGCAGGGGCCCCTCTGGGGCAGGGAGGCCCTGGGACCGCCCTCGGGTCCCCTTTGGTTCTGGAAGGCAGGAAGCACCCTGCCCTGGGCAGGCAGGGCAGGCGCCTTCCCCTTCCTCCCTGGATGCTGTGATCTCTCGGGCCCGCAGGGCTGGGGCGGGAACGGGGTCCCTCTCCCCGTCCTGCCCCCAGCACGGTGATGCCTCCTTCTCGTGGATCTCCCGGCCTCTGCATCCCCCTGGACAGAAGCTCATGGGAAAGCTTGAGTCACGGGCCTCCGGCCAGGCCAGACCCCTTCTTCCCCTATCATGAGACCCTTCTTTCTTGAGAGGCTGTGGACCGCCTCCCTGTCCATCCCTGCACCCCCTGGCCAACGATGCCCAAGCAGCCAGACTTGGCTCCTGCCCCTGCTTGGAAAACCCGAGACCTCAACCCTGGGCCCCTTCCCTTCCATGCAGGCCCTCTCCGCACACAGGGGCCCCTGTGCCCCCTAAACACCCAGCACAGCTGTGGGCTGGCAGGGAGCCCTGTGGGAGCCGCCTTTGAGCCGGCACCTCCCTTGCCGCCTCCCGGGGGTAGCGGGTCCCTGTCCTCAGCCCCGGCCTCACTCTTGGCTTCTCTGCCTTGGCCCCAGCTTGTGGAGGCCCCTTCCCTGCCCCTGGCCCCAGGCTGGCCCTGACAGATGGACACCCAGGTAACCCCGGATGAAGGCCACCTGTCAGTGTAGGGGCTTGGGGATCAGGCAGAGAGAAAAGCATTTCCTCCTCGCTTGGGCATGTCCTCCGGGGTCTGCTGCACACCTGACTCAGCCCCCTCGTCCACCTTCCCCCCTTCCCCAGCGTGCTGCCCTTTGGCCTTCTGTCCTGGGTTTGCACCGAGGCCCGGCTGTGGGTGTGACTGGGTAACCTTCAAAGCTTAACAAGGCAAAAAAAATAGCAACAGTTCAGCAGCCCCCACTCACACCCATCTCCCCCAGTGCCCCGGAGGGGCTGAGCCCAGCACCCTTGTGCCCACCGCCCACCGCGAGTCCCTCACCTGACGCCCTCCTTTGCTCATCACACGGGGATTGGTGGCCGCGGTGTCCTGGGGACGGTTGTGCAGGGAAGCAGGCTGGGCCCCAGACTTGCCTCCTATCTTAGCACCATGTTGAAGGGGCTGAGTGGTTGGTCCTGAGGTGTAGCCCAGCTCCAGCTGCTGCCACGTGGGGGGTCCCCCATCCCGACCCTGGGCCTCACTGCCCTCTCCCATGCCCACAGCTGTCCCAGTGGCCACAAATCAGGCCACATGGCCTTTGCCCAGTGGTGCCATCGCTGTTAACTGAGGCCCACCCGGCAAGTCGGGAGCCCAAGGCTGCTGACTGCGGCTGAGGGCAGGGGAAGCGGGACCTGAGGACGGGCCGTTCCCGCCTGGCCTCCATCTCTTGGGCTGAGGTTCTAGTCTCTCTGTAGAATCCTGTCCACCTGCCCCGCCCCGCACCCCTCCACTGAGTCCCAGGCAGACCCGGAGCCGGTGCAGCCTTTGGGAGGTGGTGTTGGTGGCTGGCGGGCCATGCCCCCCGGCCCTGCTGTGTCGAAGCTGACCCATGCTTTTTGAGGCCTGGCTAATGCGCCAGCAAGTGATGGACGGTTTGTCCTAAGAACCAGCTGCTGAGCAGGGGAGGGAGGCTGGCATGGAAGGGGGAAGCGTGGGTGCCGGAGCAGGGCCAGGCCGGGCTGGCCAAGCTGGGGTGGGTGGCATGGCCTTGGCTCCAGAGAGGGTGGACGAGGGCCTGCAGGGATGGCGCTGTCCCTCCTAAAGGTTCGGGAAGATCCAGGATGGCCCTGTCCAGTTCACTCCCGCCAAGCNTTCTCAACCCAGGGATCAAGCCCGCATCTCTTACATCTCCTGGATTGGCTGGCAGCTTCTTTACCATCAGTGCCGCCTAGGAAGCCCCACCCCCACCCCAGCAGCCCCCAAAGTGCCATTTGTACCCATTAAGGGCTGTTGGGGCTGGGCTTTGCCTTCTCAGGCCTGTTCTGAATGGTCGCAGACAGCCTTGCAAATAGCTGCCAGCCTGTGTAAATGCTACAGAGCAGAGGCCTACTTCCCCTTTTCAGCCCCAGAATGTAGTCAGTGGGGGCAGATCCGGGCTCCTTGACCCTTTCTGGAAAGCGCATGGTGATGAGAGCCTCTCACATCCACCCTCGAACCCATGTCCCCCAGGTGTTCCTGCATGACCAGCCTTTCATCTCAGGGGCCTGAGGGTGAGGGGTGGTGTCCGATGCCTGGTTCTTAGCTTGAAGGCCCCAAATTCTCCTTGGCAGTGAGGACTGGATGGGGCCATGATGCCTAGGGCACCCCTAAACTGAAGCTACACAGTTGCCCAAATNGCCTTTCAGCTCAGGGGCCTGAGGGTGAGGGGTGGTGTCCGATGCCTGGTTCTTAGCTTGAAGGCCCCAAATTCTCCTTGGCAGTGAGGACTGGATGGGGCCATGATGCCTAGGGCACCCCTAAACTGAAGCTACACAGTTGCCCAAATTGACTCTAACCCCTGCTTAATCAGCCTTTTTTTTTTTTTGGTCCACCTCATACCAGCCCTTTGCCTCTGCCAGGAAGTTGGAGCCAAGTGGGTCTAGAGATCTGGCTGGGGTGCCGGCTGCATGGCCTCTGGGGTCCTGGGGATGCCGGGTCTCTAGGGAGTTCATGACATCATTTATGGAGATGCCAGGGCAGCCAGGTACAGGAGCACTATGGAAGGATTCAGATCAGAGAGGACGGCGGGGAGGGTGCAAGGCGGGAAGGCGGCAATAAGGGGAGGGTCAACCCAAGTCTACAGCAGGCACCAAGCTCTGNGGTCCTGGGGATGCCGGGTCTCTAGGGAGTTCATGACATCATTTATGGAGATGCCAGGGCAGCCAGGTACAGGAGCACTATGGAAGGATTCAGATCAGAGAGGACGGCGGGGAGGGCGCAAGGCGGGAAGGCGGCAATAAGGGGAGGGTCAACCCAAGTCTACAGCAGGCACCAAGCTCTGGTGATATCAGGTGGCAGAGGAGGGGGGCATGAGCTCTAGGCTGCTGCTCCATCTCCTGGAGGCTGGAGGGGAGGCTGGAAGCTGGCATAGGGCCTGTGAGACAGAATGGGTCCTTCCCAGACCCCAAGGAGGGACAGTGATGGGAGGAGAGCAGGCAACATACCGCCCCTTCCACACTTATGCCTGTGGCAGACATCGCCAATCCAGCCCGAGTTGCTTGGCAGACATCACTAATCAAGATCACACTGTCCTTGCCCACTGAGCCCAGATCCTCTGCACAGCTGCCACTGCTGACTGCTCAGGGTCAAGACAACTTGCAATTCAGTTGTCAACACTGCTGTAGAATTTGAGACCTGCATCTATAAGGGGCTGATCTGTGGGTGCTGTGTAGATGTGGGTGAGTCTGTGAGGAAACCTCCCCCTGCCAGATCCTTGAGGAAACACTCAGAAGTGTGTGCTACAGATGGTGAAAGGACCGGAAAACTATGTCAGAGCAAAATTGACGAGCTGGCCTGGGGTTCTTCAGCCTGAGGGTAAAGGGGCTCGGCGGGGACCATGTGTGGCCTTCACACTTTGGGACAGAGAGAGAGAGAGCAAGTGGCATGATGTGGACAAAACCACAGAAAAACAGAAACCTCTCCCGTGTATTGAGCTGATGCTGAAGTCAGAGCAGTCCAAGGAGAAGCCTGTCTTGGGAGGCGGTGAGCTCCCTGTCCTTGGAGGTGCGCAAGAAGAGGGAGAAGTCTCGGCAGGGATCTTGTGGAAGGCATCCAAGTGGCAATTCTGGGTGAGGAGAGGCAAGCCGGATGACCCCGGGGGTTCCTTCCAGCCCTGGGAGCCAGGGAGTTGGTGGAGACCAGGGAGGGCCTTGTGAGGAAAGGTGGGCAGTGTGGAAAGGGGCTGTGGTGTGTGTGTGTGTTCCTGGGACTTAGAGGAGTGTAGAGAGCAGGGAGGGTAGAGTCCAGAACGTTCTTAGCTGGGAGCCGGGAGGAGGCAACTCCTGAGCAGCATGCCCTCTCTCTTCTGGGGAAACCAGGATGCAGAGGCCAGGAGATCTGCCGGGACCAGCAGACCCTTGGGAGGGCCACAGGCAGCCTCGGGGAGACGGGGCTCTTGTTCGGAGCGGCCATGCCCGTGCTGTGTGACTGTGGATGAGAAACTGCCCCGCTCTGGACTTTCCAGATTCTTTGGTCCGACAGATGGGGAGGCGTGGACCCGACCAGCCGGGACAGTCTTCAGTCCAGTGTCTGGATCCTAATCTTGGCCCCAGCCTGAGGCAGGACAACTCCATCTTCAGGGGGCCAGGGATTCTGAGGAGGTTTCAGATCCTCGAGGACGTGGTGACCAGGTCTCCTGGGGGGCCCTGGGCTTCGCCAGCCTTCCTCCACCATCTCCTTTTGCTTCCCTCTTGCCTACATCCTTAATGTTCTTGGCACCCAGTCCTGAAGCCCAGGCCCCAGGCTGCCGGATCTGGTTGGGCCGAGGAGGGCGCCTGGCCCCGCCGTCGCTTTGGTCTCCAGTGCAGACTGCCTCCTGGGTGTGTGCAGGTCCGTGCAGAGAACCTGCAGTGCCCACTCTGAGTCCAGACGGGCTGTATCAGTCCATAGTTTTGTCTTCATTTTGTTTTGTTAAAAAAATAGCTATTTTCCTCTGCCCCTTTTCCTGGCCACTCATGATGGCCTCACCTCCTCCCCCGGGGCCAAGAGGGCAGGGGTGCGCGGGAGGGGAGGGCGTTGGGTGCTGGGCAGTGGTGGGTGGGGTGAGTCTTCAAGCTTCAGGCCACACCCTCTACTGGATGCCCCGGAAGAGGCACATGGCAAAGATCATGGCAAAAAGCTGCAAAGAAAGTAGTATTTGGCTTGTCAGGCTGGGTCCACGGCCCTCAGGGGCGGTCCCGCCCCAGGAGAAGGGGCGGTCTGCCCTGGCACAGGAAGAGGGCTCACCCTCACTCTTGGGACGCTCTTGCTGCAGGCACTCCTAACACTGCCCTGGGAGGGGGGCAAGCCCCTCTTGCCAGCCACTGTCCCCTCATGCGGTGCGGTCATGAAAAAAAGGGGGCTTTGGCCATAGGTTCAAATCCAGCTCCCTTATTTACCATCAGCAAGCATGGGCCAAACACTTCCCTTCTCTGGGCCTGAGTATATATCAAGAGCTTACTGTGTGCTGGGCACAGTTCTAAATGCTTTCTCAGAAGTATTTTCACAGATCAGGAAGTGAGACCCAGAGAGGTCATGGAACCCACCTAAGATCACACAGCGACAATGAGGAATCCAGGGTAGGAGTCCAGGCATTCTGAGTCCAGAGGCCAGTCTCACAGCCCCTGCCCCCCCTCCTCCTAGCTCACAGGAGGCGGGTGAGATGGGAAGTCTAAGGTGATTAACAACTTAATGAGACCTATTATATAGTAGATGTTTGATTAAAAGTTTCTAGGAATGTTACTGACAGGCAAGAAAGACGTAGCCCTTCCCCCAGCTAGGAGCACAGTCCACTGAAGATCTGCCTAAGGGCCCCGGGAGGGTGGGGTATGCAGAGACCCTGACTCGGGGATGCCTATTTATTCAGGCTGGCTCGTACCCCAACGCCAGAGCTCCTGCAAGTAGCACCAGGCACAGTCCCCAGACCACAGGCTCCTGACTGAACCTCCGGGAGGGGCTCTGGGTAGGGGAGGCGAGGCATATGGGGACCGTCCCTGCTGAGGGTCTGCCCCCCACACCCCGACAGGCCGCAGCTGGGCTTGAGGGCTGGGCGTGAAGGCAGCAGACTGCGAGCACAGACGCTGCTTAATGAGCCCCTGTCTCAGGGACCCCCCCACCTCTGATGTCCACAGTGCTGTAGGAGCCAGCTTTTAGCATCATTTTGCAAATAAGGAAACTGGCTCGGGCATCCTGTGCGCGGGGAGAGGCAGAGCTGAGAGCTGAACTGCAGAAGCCCGTGTTCTTCCGGCAGGGTACACATGTCTGCGATTTCCCCGGGGACCTGGTACTGATCTATGTGTCTTGATCATGGCTTCTTCTCAGGAGAGGATTTGTTCACCAAGAACAGTGTTGGTGCACAGCTGGGGCTCAGTCTATGCTTGATGAGTGAATGAACGGGTGAATGAATAGACCCATCTCCCCATCCTCGAAAGTCTCCACAAAACCACTCTAGGACTGCAGGACTCAATGGACGTGAGTCTGAGCAAGCTTCAAGGAGACGGACAAGGACAGGGAAGGCTGGCGGGCTGCAGTCCGTGGGGTCCCACAGCCGGACACGACCGAGTGGCTGATCAGCGAAGGACACAGTAAGGAGCTAGGCAAGTCCAGGTTTATGGGGCCAGGTGGGAGGGGGAGGCTCAGAGTTGCGTTGCCTGATTTCGTTTCTCCGCTGGCCAAGGACTGGCCGCCCGTTACTTCAGATCAACCGGCGTGGGCAAAGCTGTCTGTGCACCTTCCCAGGACCGGGGATTTGAGATCCCAAACGGGTGAATAGAAGGAAGCGGGCAGCTCCACCGTTTGACCACAGCGCCACCTAGTGGCGGCTCTAAGCGTCTGCAGAGGCCTTCCTTTTAAGGGGGCTCAGCGCGCTTCTGATCGTCCCTGCTGGGACTCCATCTGCAACTTGTGAGGTTGACAAGGCTCCACGGGCCCTGAACATCCCACAGAGAAAAGGCCTGATCTAGAAGCAAAGGCTGCGGAGAAGGCCCACTCCAGTGCTCTTGCCTGGAGAATCCCATGGACGGAGGAGCCTGGTAGGCTACAGTCCATGGGGTTGCTAAGAGTCGTGACTGAGCGACTTCACTTTTTTCACTTTCATGCGTTGGAGAAGGAAATGGCAACCCACTCCAGTGTTCTTGCCTGGAGAATCCCAGGGACAGAGGAGCCTGTTGTCCTGCTGTCTATGGGGCCGTACAGAGTCGGACACGACTGATGCGACTTAGCAGCAGCAGCAGCAGCAAAGGCTGTAGCCCCTTCCTCAGATCAGCTGCACTGACCCTTCAGAGTTCACTCTGGACCTTGGGTGGGGTGCAGGGACTGGGGGCAAGTGACTCTCAGGGCCTGTCTCCCCCTATTGCCCGGAGACTTGCTCAGATGTGTCCAGAGCCCCATAACAACTCAGGGAGCAGACAGGCACGGCTGGGCTTATCACCCCATAGTTCCTGAAGTGGGGTCCCACTTGGTCCTGAGCTCGGGGTCTGGAGGTGGAGGTAGGCTGGGGTGCAAGCGGTAGGGGAGAGTCTGCCCCTGACCCTGTGAGGGTGCCTTGCTTCTGGGGAACTGCAGGAGGGGGACCCTCACTTACCTCGATGCCCAGCACCCCTATGGCCAGGGCCCCGGCCAGGTAGACGTACGTCTCGAAGGCGTTGAGGATCACCGTGTAACAGCCCTGGGGTGGCGGGGAGAAGGACCAGAGGTGAGGCCAAAGCCAGGAGGGCCAGGGGCCGGGGCCAGCCTCCCGCCTGGGGAGCGAAGCTCAGGCACGCGGCCCCAGGGCTCAGGCAGCAGCCGGCCTACCCTGTCCCACTGCTGGTGGGATAGTTTAGCAGGGAGTCCTGGGAGGCAGGAGGCCATAAACTCAGCAACTTGGAAGCAACGCACCAGAGACCCACCTGGCCCTCCAGCCCCCAAGGCAAGGCTGAAGATGGCCAGCTTGACTGCTGCTCAATCAGACACAGACCCTTTTTTCTCTTTTGATGAGAATATTGGAAAATTTCCAGTAAATGTCTGGACTCCCTTCTGCTCTCAAAAAGATCAGAAGATCCAGTAAGGCAGGCCATCATTTCTATGTGGCTCTCCTTGGGGACAGGTGCTCCCTGGGGATTCGCAGTCCCCACCATCTTCTATCATCCCACTCCCACCCTTTCTACTCCTCCCCATTACTAGCCCAGCGGCAGGATTTTGGTTTGCAACCTTCACCCTAAGGAAAGCCAGCCCATTCTTCAAGACCTAGCACATACCTCACCACCTCCAGGCAGCCTTCCAGGACCAGCTCAGCTCTCACAGTGCCCCTTCTAAATGGATTGAATCCCTGTGCTATCACTGCTTTCTCAAGCAGTCCTCAGGATATACAGCCTGAAACAGTCTGTGCGACTGTCTGTGGGACTGTTTCTCTGTGGGATGGAGCCGGTGAGAGAGGAGCCAGGGAGAAGGGGCCAGCATACCAGCATGTGACTGCCACCCCATCTGACCCTGAGTGCCCGGAGACTTGGGTCACGTCTTGGGTCGTCTGTGCCCATGCGCCCTCTCTCTGCACCAGGCTGACTGGAGAGTGATGCGTGGTATTTGCTTTGAAAGGAATGTATTTTTAAAGAGAGAGAATTTTCTTTCTTTTAGGCGAATCCGCATATTCCTTGGGCCCAGCCAGAGGACCTGCAAGGGAAGGAGTCGCCAGGTGGGGGTTAGGGAGTCACGCCTGGTCCCTTTTGGGTGACACTGGCTGTGTCGGGGTCCTGTTAAGATTTGGGGATGCTTCTTAGGTGATTCCTGGGGGCTCACACGCATTGTCAGTCACCCGGAAGCTCTGCCTCGTTGGCTGGAAGTGGAACTGATACACCGAGAGGCTGCACTCGGGCAGGCAGACAGCAGGACCTGACCTGGGCAGAGTGGCCAGGCGTATGGCAGGGGCCCTCCTGCTGGAGGCTGGTGGGGGCTGGGCAGGGAAGGCCCCCACAGGCCCCTGTCTGAGCACCCCGCAAACATACAGGATGCACCCAGATGAACAGACCCACCAGCATGGTGAGCTGGATCCAGTGTTCTTGGGGCTGAAGGTATGTCAGAATCACCGGAGAAGTAGTTCACGATACACACGCCAAGGCCGCACCCCCAGGCTCTGGATCGGGGGGATCTGGTGTGGAACCTAGGAGCCCACATGGCGAGCAGATGCCCCAGGCGACTTCTAAGGCCTGTGCCACGGTCAGGCTGAGACAGCCCAGGCCTGGCAAGGACGACAAGGAAAGAAGGCCTTAGCTGACTGGGAGCCCAGCCAAGCGCTGTGTGGTTGGAGCCCTAAGGGCGCCCTCCCACAGGCCAGCTGGTCTGGAACCCAGCGGGGCTGGAGGTGGCTTCAGAGCTGGCAGGGAAGCCCCATGCAGCCGGCCAGGCCTGGGGCCATCCTGGATCTGCCTGCAGACCCGTGTTGGGGCGGAACTCAAATTGCCAACCCGCTTGCTCTGTTTGCCTGTGTTTATGTTAAGTCACTTCAGTCAGGTCCAACTCTGCCAGGCTCCTCTGTCCGTGGGGACTTTCCAGGCAAGAATACTGGAGTGGGTTGCCATGCCCTCCTCCAGGGGATCTTCCTGACCCAGGGGTCGAACCTGTTTCACTTTGAGTTCAGTTCAATCGCTCAGTTGTGTCCAACTCTTTGCAACCCCATGCCAGGCTGCCAGCATGCCAGGCTTTCCTGTTGATCGCCAACTCCCAGAGTTTACTCAAGCTCATGTCCATCAAATCGGTGATGCCATTCAACCATCTCATCCTCTGTCGTCCCCTTCTCCTCCCACCTTCAATCCCTCTCAGCATTAGGGTCTTTTCAAATGAGTCAGTTCTTCGCATCAGGTGGCCAAAGTATTGGAGTTTCAGCTTCAGCATCCATCCTTCCAATAAATATTCAGGACTGATCTCCTTTAGGATGGACTGCTTGGATCTCCTTGCAGTCTAAGGGACTCTCAAGAGTCTTCTCCAGCATCACATTCAAAAGCATCAATTCTTTGGCGCTCAGCTTTCTTTATAGTCTAACTCTCACATCTATACATGACCACTGGAAAAACCATAGCTTTGACCAGACAGATCTTTGTTGGCACAGTAAAGTCTCTGTTTTTTAATATGCTGTCTAAGTTGGTCATAACTTTTCTTCCATGGAGTCTTTTAATTTCATGGCTGCAGTCACCATCTGTAGGGATTTTGGAGCCCCCAAAAATAAAGTCTCTCATTGTTTCCCCATCTATTTGCCATGAAGTGATGGGACCAGATGCCATGATCTTAGTTTTCTGAATGTTGAGCTTTAAGCCAAATTTTTCAGTCTCCTCTTTCACGTTCATAAAGAGGCTTTTTAGTTCCTCTTCACTTNTTTCCCATTCTGTTGTTTTCCTCTATTTCTTTGCATTGATCACTGAGGAAGGCTTTTTTACCTCTCCTTTAGGAGAAGGAAATAGCAACCCACTCCTGTTGGGCTGCCATCTATGGGGTCGCACAGAGTCGGACACGACTGAAGTGACTTAGCAGTAGCAGTAGCCAGTATTCATGCCTGGAAAAAGCCCATGGACCGAGGAGCCCGTGGGGCTACAGTCCATGGGGTCGCACAGAGTCGGACACGACGGAACGACTTCACTTTCACTCTCATTTTGCTGTTCTTTGGAACTCTGCATTCAAATGGGTGTATCTTTCCTTTTCTCCTTTGCCTTTCGCTTCTCTTCTTTTCTCAGCTATTTGTATCACCCTTTGTCTCCTGTATTGGCAGGTGAGTTCTTTCCCACTAGCGGCACCTGGGGAGCCCTTGCTCTGTTTAGCTCTTTTGAAAGCGTCAGAACCCCGACATATAGAGCAACAGCAGCAGCAAGCGGGCCTGCTCCGGAGGGAAGGGAAGGAGCCTGGGAGAAGCTGGGAGAGGTGCTTCCAGCCTCCCATCATTCCTTAAGGCTGCCACTCATATCTTTCCCCCACCCCCGAGTCTGCCTCCTGCCACCAACACGCCACCCCCCCGACTCCCTCTACCCAACACAGCCTGGACTTATGATGTGCTTTGAGGGGCCACCTAGACAAGAAGCACCAGTAACCTGGGGAGAAGTGGTTACACAGGTCACTGTTCCACGTGCCAGCACCAGCTACTTGCTTACAGGGTAAACTTACAGGCACGCTTCATTTTATTGCGCTTCACGGATATTGTATGTTTTTAGAAATTGACGGTTTGTGGCAACCCTGCATTGAGCAAGGCTATTGGTGCCATTTTCCAATAGTGGTTGCTCACTTCATGCCTCTGTGTCTCATCTTGGTAATCCTCACCGTATTTCCAGCATTTTCATTCTTATCAGATGTGTCACAGGGATCTGTGATCAGTGATCTTTGACGTGACTACTACCTCTTGTTTCCCAGGTGGGACTAGGGGAAGCAAGTATCCTGTGTAGGCTAACTACTTCCTAGGACTGGTGTGAGGATAAGATGAGATGCTACGGATAAAGCACGTGGAACAGTGCTGGCAGGGACCCACCCCTCAGTCCCGTTAGGACCATGCGCTTTCTCTCTGGGCCCCTCAGAGCACAGCCTGGGGGTCGGAGATGTCTGAGTGCAGAGCTGGGTTTGCCCCCTACAACCCAGGGAGCAGTGGACCCCCCCCTCCGCCTCGCCACACGCATGCCTGCACCCCTGTACCATAAGGGCATAGGAGAAGAAGTCACTCTCTTCTGAACTTGATGTTGACTTTCACGTGCCTCACCTGGGCCTGGAGGGGGCCTTATTTGGCCGAGGGAAGTTGTCCCTGCACCCCTGCCTGCTGCGGGTGGGGCACCCGGGGCCTTGACTGCTCATCTGCCCTCTGTCGGGCTCTGACACCAAAGGTTCACCCTGGGCTGAACTAAGCAGATGGCTTGGCTGACGGAGCCCCTGCTCCTGAGACGCCCTCAGGGAAAGCAGCCAGGGCAGAGGGCAGACGGAAGATGCCGCCAGGACTCAGTGAGTGTCCCCTCTGGCCAGGCTCTGCTGGGGCCTCAGGTGCTTCTTCTGACCTGGACCCCATTCCAGCCCCTCGAGGAAGAGGAATGGAAGGAGGGCGCAGACGACCACTGGCTCAGGGTCACCGCCGAGGAGGCAGGGAAACGGGTTCGTCCTAAGGGGGGTGCAAGCTTCTTCTCTGCTCTATTCTAAAGGGAAGCGGTTGCATCAGGAAGCCTTGATTCCTGTTCATCCGGGCGGGGTCCCTGGCTCAGGGCCCAAACTCCAGCCAGTACCCCTGGGTATCACCTCTTCCTCCCTCCCATGAAGGATGCCCACCCTGATCCCTCCCCTGCCCAGTGAGACACTGCAGGGACCATCTTCCCCACTCTGGCACCGGACTGTGCGTCCCTGAGCCGCGCTGCTGTTGGCAGCCCCTCCCCTCCATCTCTGCCGGGAGGGAACAGGCCCCCACCCTGACTCCCGGCTACAGACACCTGCCCCCACAACCTCATCTGACAGAGGCCAGAGGGGCCACCAAGAAGACCGCCACATTTCTACGTCCAGCATGGACCTTCCCCCGAGCCCTACAAGTCCAGCTGCCCACTGCCTGCAGGCCCCAAAGGCAGCTGACACTCCACCCACCCCAGGACAGATCTGAGGTCCTCCCCAGCCAGAACCTACGGAGTCACTCCCAGCACAGCCTCATCCTCCCTTCCCCAGAGTCAATCTGCCGCCGTTTCACCTCCTGATTCCTTTCTCAGATCCATACACTTCTCTGTGTCTCCTCTGCCGTCATCCTGGTCTAACCCATCCCCATTTCTCACTGGGACCAGTGGTCTAATCCCTCCTGTCTACTCAGGCCCATCTCTAACCCCTGGCCAGTAAGCAGTCAGAGAGCCAACAGGGCCACAACCCCGCATAGAACTTGGGCCCACAGGCACTGCACCGTCTGCTGATACCCTCGCCTGGAGCCAGTCTTGCCTTATTCACTGTCCTCCGGCCATACTGGCCTCCCCTTGGTTCTGGGACACACCATGCTCCCTGCTACCCCAGGGCCTTTGCACCGGCTGCTCTCACTCTCTGGCTGGAGTGCTTTTCCCTTGTCAGGAAGATAAGAGTAGAAATTTATGTTTGTGAGAGTCACAGCATCGCCCGTGCTCATGACCACCCAGGAAGCAGGTGGGGAGCCAGGAGGATGAAGCAGGTGGGGAGCCAGGAGGATGAAGCAGGTGGGGAGCCAGGAGGATGAAGCAGAGAATCAGTGATGCTCTGGGGCGGGAAGACGTAAGACCACCCTGACAAGTGGGGGACACAGGTGGCTTCCTCTTGAGTCAGGGTCTAGCTAGGTCACCATCACCTGGGACAACCCCTGATTTTTTTTTCCAGCAGGGAAATACATTCTTGACTTGCCTGTGTGACTGTCTTAACCCAGGGAAGGCCGAGGAATGAGCAGGAAAAGCTGCCATGGTGGAGTCAACTGATACCAACGGAGGAGCCTGATTTTTCACCTTGGATCATGTTCTTTGGGGACTTCCTCATTTCTCTTCATTGGCATTCAGTGATGAACAGGGCTGGTGGGCTAACTCAGTACCCGTGGGTGACTGCCCTCTGCCTCAGCTCCTGACATCCATGTGACAGTCCTGGCAATGAGACCTAAGCGGATGTCTTAGGGAGGTTTCTGGGAAAGAAGCTGGCACCACCTTTTCAGTTTCTTCCCATCTTCAACAAGTGGAATGTCTGAAGCCATGGCAGCCACTTTGCCACCATGAGGTACTAAAGCACAAGGAAAGGCTGCAAGGATTACAGAGACTAGGCCTTGGCTGACATGATGGAGCCACTGATAAATAGAGAAGGCACCATCTTCCAGAATTCTTACCTAGTGTGAAACACAGAGGCATTTGCCTTAAGTGTAGATTTTCAGTTTCAAATATTTTGCTACTGACTCAACATTGTGATGAGGATGTGAGGCAAAGTCAGAAACGCATCCTGGGCTTCAGGGAACTGGGCTTTGGTGAAAAAACAGAGCGAGTCCCTCAGCAGAAGCTTTTAAAAGGGAGAGTGCTTGGGGGGATGCCTGTGCTTCTAAAAAGGAATCCCAGAAGTCAGTCTCAGGCAGGCCTGATGAGGAGCAGGGGAAGAGTCACGGAACTAATGGAGCTGCACAGGGATCTCTCTGATGAGCTTCGATTTCAAAGCCATGCCTGGGAGAAGGACGGAAGCAGTGCAGTGGAGGATGAAGCCAGAAAAAAACAGGGCCCATGAGAAACCTCCCTGAACAATTCTCAAGTGGCTTTAGGAAAGAGCTTTGGCTGCAGGCAGCAAGCGGTCCTATTGGGAGAAGTTCATTTGTCTTCATCAACCCCTGTCTTCATCAAGACCATAGTCAAAGCTACGGTTTTTCCAGTAGTCATGTATGGATGTGAGAGTTGGACTACAAAGAAAGCTGAGAGCCGAGGAATTGATGCTTTTGAACTGTGGTGTTGGAGAAGACTCTTGAGAGTCCCTTGGACTGCAAGGAGATCCAACCTGTCAATCCTAAAGGAAATCAGTCCTGAATATTCATTGGAAGGACTGATGTTGAAGCTGAAACTCCAATAATTTGGCCACCTGATGCAAACAACTGACCCACTTGCAAAGACCCTGATGCTGGGAAAGATTGAAGGCAGGAGGAGAAAGGGACAACAGAGGATGAGATGGTGGGATGGCATCTCCGACTTGATGGACATGAGTATGAGTAAGCTCTGGGAGTTGGTGATGGACAGGGAAGGCTGGCGAGCTGCAGTCCATGGGGTCGCAGAGAGTCAGACACGACTGAGCGACTGCACTGACTGATCAGCCCCCGAGTTGCTGGCTGCTCTGCTCCACATGGTTGTTGGCGGCCCACGCACCTTCTCTCTTGATGCTTGGATATTCTAGGGGATCACCCTCCTGTGCAAGGTCTGAGATGGCTGTCAACCATGAGCTGGGGGTGGGGGTGGTGAGAGGGAGAAGGGGTGGGCCCAGCACTTTCTCTTAAGGACATGGCTGAGGCGCACAGAGCACCTCCACTTTCCTCCCTTTGGCTAGAACGTGCCACGTGGCCTAGCNGAGGACTTGTGAGCCAGCCAGCCTGGGTTCTTTACCATTCATGTGCTGCGTGGTCTCAGGCAAACGGGGGCTTCCCAGGTGGCGCTAGTGGTAAATAACCCACCTGCCAATGCAGGAGACATGAGATGCGGGTTCAATCCCTGGGTCGGGAAGATCCCCTGGAGGAGGGCAGGGCAACCCACTCCAGTGTTCTTGCCTGGAGAATCCCATGGACAGGGGAGCCAGGCAAACTATGGTGCATAGAGTCGCAAAGAGTCAGACACGGCTGCAACGACTTAGCACACACGCATGCACTCAGGCAGATGACGCCACCTCTCAGTCCTGCTCGCTCCAAGTTGAAAAGGGAGATTAAAAACAGAAGCTTCCTCCCCAGCGGTGTTGGAAGGATTAACTGGAATAACGCATAAGCATGCTTAGCATCATGGGGCGGATGCTCAGAGGTATGACGTCATGATATTACTTGATTGCAGGCGTGAGCCTTCCGTTTGATAGATAAGAAACTAAGGCTCAGAGCTGAGAGGGACTTGCAGAGGTCGTGGAGCAGGAGCGGGACCCAGGCCTGACAAACTTCCTACCACCCCACATGCCCTCTGACCAGAAGGACCTGTCCCCGGGGGAAGCGGTGTTACAGGGAAAGAGCTGCTGGCGCCTCCTGGGGCCTCAAGGCCCGAGACGCTCCCCCCGACCCTGACCACCTCCATCATGATATCTACAGCATCCCACCTCTCCCTGGAGCCTCGCTGGTCCCTGTGGACTCTTAAGCACGTCCATGGTAGCCGGACAGACCACTGAATACAATTCTATTCTGCCAGCATTTACTGTGCAGTGACTCGATGCCAGGTACTGCAGCTTGAAAACAAGCCTTCCCCTGTGCCCGGGGGAAGCAGATGGCATCTGCTGTTACAAGTCAGCCTTCAAGGTGCTCATAAGTCATGGGCATGTTCAGTACGCCATATTCAGCATTCCCAGGCTTGATTTCTGGCAGCCCAGGGGAGAGGATGGCAGGCCCAGGAGGATCCTTGCTCCAGGCCCTGTCCTCCCAGCAGCCAGCGGAAGGCTGAGACGCAGTGGGGACCTGTGGGTATGGCAGGCCTGTGCAGCTAGCATCTCTTGGTCCATGCCATGCCCATCAGTTGTTAAACCATCATGGCAATTGATCATCCTTGTCTCTTGCATCATCTCCAAGCCCAGACTCTCTACCTCCAGAGCAGGTCCCCAGACCAAGCCAGCCACCCTCCTCCAGCTCCTCCATCTCCGACCTTCTAGAAGCAGCATCTAACCTGCATCGGAACACAACAGTTCCAAGCAGGGTCTCTGGAGCCAGACACACCTGGGCTCCGATCGTGGCTCTTCACACCTCTCTACCTCTGTGTCCGGTAAATGATGTAACCTCTAGAGACTCAGTTCCTTCATCCATGAAAGTGGGTATTTAGGACCTACATCGTGGGATGTTGTGAGGATTAAATGAGACATCCTACATCAGGGCTCCCCACAGAACCTGCTTCAGCGAGGGGTGGACAGCTCTTACTTACACACCTCACTTGACAGTCACAGGTGACTTGCTGGGCTGTGGTGCCCATGAGATCAGGACCATGAGATCAGTGCCTGCACCCCAGGCACTGCATGCTGACCCCTCTCCCTTGGGCACTTGGCCGATGCAACTCCACACATCTGCTGAGACCCCGTGCTCCTTGGACAGGCGGAAGAAGACAGGAAAGAACAGTCGCCGAGGACGGATTCCTTGCCAGCCACACGCCAGCTCCAGGAAGTGACCGCCCTGAATCTTTCAACGGTGTCGTAGGCAGGAAGCACCGTGTTCGTTTCAGAGGTGAGGACACTGAGGCTTAGGGTGATGGGGTGGCCTCAACCTCCTGGAGCTTGTGCGTGGGCCCCTCAGCCCACTCTACATCCTGCACTCTCCCTGTCCTGGGGGCCAGTGATCGGGCAGACAGAAGGGCAGAAGGAACCCTGGACTGGGAGCCGGGAGCCCCAGGCTCCAGCTCTGCAAGTCACTTCTCTCCACCCTCAGCGTCTCCATCTGCAAAACGATGGGGAAGGAGTTTGATGGCCTGTGAGCTCTTGCTATCAGGTTCTGACTTGGACGGGCCTTTGGAGGGCAGGAGGGACCGCCCCTGTGAGATGCTGAGAGAGTCTGGAGGAGGCCGGGCTCTAGGGCACCGTCCTCTGCCCACCCAGGCAAAGCCTAGTCCTCAGGGTCGGATCTGGCTTCAGCTGGCTCTGACTGTTTGGCAATTAAGGGGCATAATAAACATAGCAGCTCATAAACGGGCTACCTGTATTTATTATGTATCACGTTCATTAGAGATTACATCTAATGGGCAGCTTGTGGAGAGCTGGGCTCCCAGATGAATGCAATAAAAGAAGACGTGTCTCCTGGGAAGAGGCTCTGACCAAGGTGAGGAAAGTAGAGGGAGAGATGATGTGAGCTGGAGGGCGGATGGAGGCAGGGGGGCCTGGGCCCAGCTCCAGGGCAGGGAACCGAGTGGAGAGAGGGCTTGGGAGCCTGACGGAGGACCACGTCCCAGCTCGGCCAGGCCCAGCTGGTGGCCTCAAGTGAGTTCTTGTTCTGTGAGCGTCTACGTTTCCTCGTCTTTACAATTAGTATAAAAATAATGCCTTCCTCATAATGCATGGAAAACACAGAGCACAGAGCTTGGTGCAAGGTAGACGGTAACAGTGCAGTGAGCACCATCCGGCTCCCCTGGAGTCTTACTGTGTGCCGAGGAACATGCACAGCCTCCTCGAGCCTCCCTAAAGCTCCTGGAGGTAGGTAATGTCATTACCCTTGTTTCAGGTGAAGGAATTAAGCCTCAGAGGAATCACTTGTCTACGGTCACACAGCATAGAAATGCCTGAACCAGAATTTGAACCAGGTCTGTCTTAATCTAGAGCCTCAACTCTCTTTTGTTTTAATTGAAGTTAATTTTCATTTATCTGGCTGTGCCAGGTTCTAGCTGCAGCATGCGGCATCTTTTAGTCTTGGCATGCAGACTCTCAGATGTGGTGTGTGGGATCCAGTTCCCTGACCGGGGATTGAGCCTGGGCCCCCTGCACTGGGAACGTGAAGTCCCAGTTCCTGGACCGCCAGGAAAGTCACTGCAGCCACAGCTCTTATCCTTGTTTTCAGTGAATGCTAACCCCCCACCACATGCATCCATTTTCTCCCAGATTCAGGCCTGTCTTCACACCTCCCCTGCCCAAGTACTCAGTCCTGTCCAGCTCTTTTGTGACCCCATGGACTTTGGCCCACCAGGCTCCCCTGTCCATGAGATTTCCCAGGCAAGAATACTGCAGCGGGTTGTCATTTTATACTCCAGGCAATCTTCCTCACCCAGGGATCAAACCCGCATCTCTTGTGGTTCTCACACTGGGTTCCTCTAGGCTAGCAATCTGCTAGAGCCATTTTCAGGATTTTAGGTAACATCTCAGAAATCATCCCCTCAGCACCGGCTAACTCATGGGGCAAGTGTCTTTGGTTCTGGAGCAATTCAACCACCCAGGTTGGGAACCTTATTTCTCAGGTTGTCCAGAAGTCCTATGTACCAGGTACATATGAGGCCGCAGTAAGAAGAAACATACTGGGTAAAGGCAGTGCTGTTTGGCCAAAAAAGTCCTTTAAATCTTGGGGCCCAGAAAGATGAAATGCAAGAGTCAGTATCACAGGCAAACTTCACCTTGTGCGTGCGTGGTCAGTTCGGTTGTGTCCAACTCTTTGCGACCCCATGGACTGTAGCCCACCAGGCTCCCCTGTCCATGGGATTCCCCATGCAAGAATACTGGAGTGGGCTGCTACTTCCTTCTCCAGGGGATCTTCTTGACCCAGGGATTGAGCCTGCATCTCTCACGTCTCCCTCATTGTGTGCCTGGTCGCGCAGTCGTGTCTGACCCTTTGCCACCCAGGGACTGTAGCCCACCAGGCGCCTCTGTCCCTGGGATTCCCAGGCAAGAAGCCTCGAGTGGGCTGCCATGTCCTACTCCAGCCTCCTGCATTGGTCTCCTGCGTTGGCAGCGGATTCTTTTCCACTGCACCATCCATGAACTCAAATCTCGCAGGTGCTGGGAGGGCAGCTGAGGTGCCGTGGACCCGGCTGCCCTTCCACGAGGTGCCTGCCCCAGGGTGAGCCTGAGAGGGGCTCTGCACTTGCTGCCATGAGTCTCATGGCCTCAAGCCTCTTGTGCCCGTCACAGTGCCCCCTGCTCCTGGCCGCTGAGGCTTCCCGGCTCACAGATGGGTGTTTTATGATTCAGCGTGACCCTGGAAACAACTGGCTGTCTCATGTATAACAAAACCAAAGGTGTTTATGGACTTTAAGGGGAACTATAATGTGACACTTTTGTCTGTGTAATAACTGATTTAGAGTCCAGCCCTTGCATAACTTACGTCACCGTGGAAATGGGAAAGCAGACTGCAAAAGGGAAAGGAGGTGTAGCCAAGTTACAAAACCAATCAGTGAGGGGTCTGCGCCTGGAGACCCGTTTCTTGAAGCCTAGGCCAGCGCCTGTGGCTGTTCTCCGTGTTTCACTCATTTCTTTCGACAGCACACACCTTCCCCTGTTAGAACGTGTGCCCAGAAAGGCATGGGCTTATTTTGTTCACTGCCATGCTCCCAGCATCCAGAGCAGTGTCTGGCACGTGTAGGTCCTCAGTTTCTCTGTCTGGATGAAGGAATGAATGGAGAGCGGGACAAGAGAGAACAAGAGACTCAGTAAATCAGAGAGATCGGCAAAGTCAGAAAGAGAGCGGAAGATGGAGAAAGACATGGTGAGGTACGGGGAACAGAGACGGCAGGAAGGGTCCGGGAAAGGACAGACTGAGAGGTTACGGGGAGGCAGGGTGGAGTCGGGGATACGGCAGGTGCAGGGAGGGGGCACGGGGAGCAATTACCGACTTGTCACCTGGACCGGTCCTCCGACGTCAGCAGGACAGCGTCTCCTGGTCAGTCTCCCTTATTGGCCCAGCTTGTCCTGTAAGAGAAAATACTCAATCACTCTAGAAATAAGGAGCAGCCACTTTCGGGAAGCTGTGCGTGAACGCCTGCCCGCCCTCTGGACACACACATTCAGGGCAAGTGCCTTGCTGATCTGGGCCTATTAGCGCTGATGAAAAGCTCTCAGCACCTGGGGCACTCCAGCTGGGGAGGCCCACACGCCGCGCCCGCCTTCTGCCCGCCTGGCAGCTGCCAGGTGCCCTCGCTGGGCCTGCGAGGGGAACCTCATCTCCAAGAGACTCGCGGTTTCTGGCATAGGCTTCATCCCTGCTGACACACTGCTGCATGCGGTGGATGAACCGGGAGGAGGGGTGGGGGGCCCATACCCTGGGATGCCACCTGGCTGCTCCCTGGGCGTCTGCAGTGATGCCCCAGCAGAGAGAGAGAGAGAGCCAGCTGGGCCCTGTAAATCAAACACCCTCCCCAGAAATCCTGACTCCCAGGGGGGAGAGAAATTTGATGCTGGAAAGGGTTCCTTAGCTTTGCCTAAGAATTTGCCAGAAGGCTCCTTTAGCTTGCCAGCTCCCAGCAGTGGAAATGAGGGTGTGGTTTCAGCAGTTGAGGGGGCCCATACGGAGATGCCTGGCCGATCACACATGTGGGGAATTCCACAGCTGCTCCTGCTCAAACACTAGGCTTGAGGACACTGCCAGGAAACATCGAGGCCTGGGGTGCTTGGGCTGCACCGGCATCCCCATGGGCAGGAAGCGGGGATTTCTGAGCCTCGGGTACTGTTCAGATTCCTTTCCAGTCTCATCAGTGGTGGCGGAGGTTGGGCTGTAGACGAAAGATTCCTCTCTGTCCATCCATCCACCCATCCATATACTAGGTTGGCCATAAGATGTTATGGAAAAACCTGGATGAACTTTTTGTCCAACACAACACATCCCTTCCTGTCTCCTTCCATTTATTCCTCCCTCCATCCACCCACCCATCTACTCTGCGCTGGGTGCTGTGTTAGGGAATACAGATGCAAGTAAGCATGAACTCACAGTTGGGTGGTGGTCGGGGTAGGAGATTGGAAGGGGCAAGGGAGGGGATGACCGTAGGCCTGGGGACCACAGGAAGGAGGACAAACTCTGCCCTGGGGTAACTCCACTGGGGGCAGTTGGGGAGCTTCCAGTTGGGGAGGGGATGGTCCAGGGGAGTAGGCTGGGAGGGAGTGTAGAGGTGGGGATGGGCAGATGGGAAGGAAGGCAGGAAAAGGGGCCTCCCTCCTGCGAGCTCTCGGAGGCCCTGGGAGCTGGTCCTCTGCCCTAAACATAAACACGGGGAAGTTCTTCAGCCGCCGTCCTCGGTATCTGCTCTATGGCTTTGGGCTAGATGCTTACATGCATGAGCTCATTAGATGCCCAAACAAGCCTAGGAAGTAGATATCATACCATCACCCTCATTTTACAGTGGAACCTGAGACTTGTCTGGTGTCACACAGCTAGTAAGTTACGGACAAGGGATCCACACCCAGGAGTCAGAATCAAAGCTAGCCTTCATGGACAGGGTTATGCACTCAGGCGATTATGGTGAGTCCTCCTGACGGCCCTCGGAGGTGGACTATTGCCCCATTTTATAGAAGGAAGTTGAGCCTTAGAAATTTAAGTGGCAAAGCTGAGCATCCTCCTGAGATTTCTAAGCTCTTTCTCCTAGAAACTCCAGGCAAGATGTTAGAAAAGCTGTGTTGAGGGCAGGAGTGGGGAAGAGACCAGAAGCCCAGCCCCATCTGAGCAGTGAGGAATCCCCTGAAACTGGCCCTGGGGGGTGTGGGGAAGGGAGGACATTGTCACTACCAGATAGGACCCTGCTGCCCAGGGGGACATCTGTGGTGAGAAACCCCTGGGTCTAGGCAGGGGCCCAGGACATTTGGGCTGGAACTCTGTCCACGGGTGGCTTACTGGGCAAGATGAAGCCAACTTCATTCCCCTTAAAACTCAGGTTTCTGCAGCCTTAGGAAGGGGAGCTCTAAAGCCTAGTTCAGGGGTTGCATCCCATGCCTGACCTCAGGGCTGAGGGAAGCAGGAGGGGGTCATAGTTTTCTCTCATCCCTGTCCTTCCTCTGCCCCATCCCAGCTTGTGCGCCGACATCACCATTTTCTGCCCAGTATCTCAGGCTGGTGCTTGTCCTGGATGTGATGTGACCCACCTTCCTCTGGACCCTGAGGCTGGGATGAAGGCCTGGGTGATGCAGAAGGCACCCCTCACCCCAGTGGCAGGGAGGAGGTGCTGAACTCCGCATGAGTCTCTGACATCTCCTGCCCTCCTCTTTGCCAGGATGCTCCCTCCCCAGCTGTTTTCTGACACAGCAGAGATCTGTGTTCACCAGTTATCCATGGAGGTGGGTGTGGAGCAGACCATGGACATCTGGCTTGGTCAGGAGGAATATATATATATCTTTTCTCTTAGTGGCCCCAAAGTCAAATTTGTTGCTCCAATTTTGTGATAACTGAACCTCATAATAACTGGTAGTATTGAGCATTTACCATGTATCAGATTCTGCTAAGCATTTCTCCCACATTCTTTTATTCAGTCTTCACATAGGAGGTGGGTATCATTGTCAACCCATTTTACAGATGAGGAAACTGAGGCTCAGAGAATATAATTAACTGGCCTGGATTTTCATCACATGTTTAGTAACACTTGGCCATGAATCAAGCCTAAGTCTGCTAGACTCCACACCAAAGCTTTCGATAATGTACATGGACACAGCTTGCCAGAAAGGAGTGCGATGCCTCAGTCTCCAAAGCCTTTAACTCACTGCTGTCAGCCCAGAGTCAGGCAACCAGGCGAGTGCGCCCCAGGGACCAGCTAGCATCCTCCCCCGTGCCAGCTGCAGGCCTCTGGGGGAATGACCCTGTCCTGCCCTCCCATGACAGATGGGAGCCCCGAGGCCCAGGGAGGGGCAGGCGCGGGGCGAGGTCACGCAGCGCTGCTGCAATCTCCTCTGCAAGCGCCGGCCTGGGCCAGACAGCTTTGTTCATCTCCCCTCTCCCACCACCCCCAGACGGCCGCTCGGTTCCATCTGCACGGAGCAGGCCCAGCAGCGGTTCTGTGATGAGGAAGCACAGCTCAGTTCATAAATCACTCCTTTCACTTTCACCGCCTCTAGCCCCCACCAGGCATGCTTTCTGGAGAGACAGAAAAGAACGCACGTGGACAGACAGGGCAAAGCGCCCATCGGAGGAAGCAAAGTTAGGTCTGCTTTGGGCTGGTGGGAGCCAAGAAGCGTCTAGTATTCGCTCCCACCGGGGGAGGGCCCTGTGGTGCAGGGCAGAGCCTCTGGGAGTCCCAGGGGACCAGCCTCACCTGGGTCTCAACCAGTGCCCCTGCCTCCAGCAAGCTGGGAGGCCTGGGCCGGCCTCCTCATCACCCGAGCCTCCATGGATGGCTTCGCCTCTGAGACGGGCATTCTCACATCTAACTCCCAGGGTCAGTGCGTGGATTCAGAGACGGCGTCGGGGAAAGCACTGGAGTGTTTCTTCCTTCCTGCATGTTTATGCCAGCACTGGGCTGGGTCCAAGGCACGGAGGCCAGCAGCTTCCCTCCCTCAAGGCCTCGAGTCTCCTGAGAATTAATAACCTGCTACTCAGAACCGTTAACAGCCACATGGACCACGAGCTCGCTGGGCAGGAAGGGACACTAGCGCTGACTGCCTTAGGGGGTGACGGGTGTGGCAGGGGCAGCCTGGAAGCCTGGGGGGCCTGTGTGTGGGAGCACATACATTTTTGTTGGCAGGGACCGACACTTTTGAGCTCAGTGATGCTGCAGGGCACTGCGTCCTGGGCGTTTACCTATAATGAATGACCTTACTTGATCCTCCAAAGAGATCTGCAAATTAGATGAATCGCCATTGTTCTCTTTTACAGAAGAGGAAACTAAGGCCCCAAAGGGGCTTGAAAACCCTTAGAGCTAGAGCTGACTCAAGTCTGCCTGACTCTAAGACCCCTGTGTTCCTTCTTCAGGACATGGGACTGAGGCTTAGGGAAAAAAAAAAAGGCAAGGCGGTATTTCCCTGGCAGTCCAATGGTTAAGACTCCGCCCTTCGGGCCACGAGTTTGATCCCTGGTTTGGGAACAAGAGCCCATGTGCTGCGCGGTCTGGCCAAAAAAGAAAACAAAAAAGTAAGGACTTGGGGCTGAGACTTGCTGGAATAAGAATGATGCTTCTCATCAGGTTCTGAGCCGAGGGGGGAGGATCTTATTTGCTCACTGGTGGAGCTTGCTGTGCCTCATCNACTTCATAAATTTACTACAAATCATTGAATCATATCCTTAAAGTGAGAGAATTTTATGGTGCATAAATTTTGCCTCTATAAAGCTGTTAAAAACAAACCAAAACAGTCACCAATAAAACAGGATTCCAGAGGAACCAGTGGTGCAGTGGAGGGTGATGTCCACGCCCCACGGGAAGCATGGTGGTAGCAGGTTAAGGTCAGAGGCCAGGAGGCCTGAGGTCACCTCCCGTCTCCTCCACCTGTGGCTTCGCTTGAGTACTTCCTTGTTATCTTTTGTTGTGTAAGATGCGAGGAAATGGAAGAGACCCACTGGCCAACCTCATTAAAAGCCTGCAGAGAACCTCAGGCGATGTGAGGAGGTGGGTCTGCGGAGGTTGAGGAATCCAGAGTCCTGTAGGAGACGGGCCTCCCGGAAGACTTCAGAGACCAGTGCCGTGTGGCAGCTCAGAGCATCTTGTGGTCCTGGGTCTGAGTTAGGAAAAAAGCCAAGGACTTGGCCTGGCCTTGTCTCAAGGCACTGCTGGGTCCACTTGAGGGAGGAGAAGACGCAACCCGTGATCTGCTGAGCGCCTACTATGTGCTGGGGAGGGTGGGCATTCCCCCTGGTGATGTGACTGGCTGGGGACCTGCAGACCCACAGCGAAGTCTTATCTGGGCACCAGACCTATGCACTGCGGACAGATCTGACTTGCTCATGGTTGTAAAGCCGTCTAGTTTAAATATAAGTGAGAAGTCAGTATTTATCAAACCTTGGCTTCCCAGGTGGCTCAGTGGTAAAGAATCCACCTGCCAATGCAGGAGGCCTGGGTTCGATCCCTGGGTCGGGAAGATCCCCTGGAGAAGGAAATGGCAACCCACTCCAGTATTCTTGTCTGGGAAATCCCCTGGACAGAGGAGCCTGGTGGGCTACAGTCCATGGGGTTGCAAAAGTGTTGGACACAACTGAGCAACTACACAGCAATAGTTATCAGACCCATTTAACATGAAAGAAAACCTATGGAAGCTATGGAAGCCACATCACTGGCCTGAGACTGCACAGGAAGTGGCAGAAGTAAGATTTGAACCCAAGGTCTTTGTCAAGCAGGAGAATAACTTTCAAAGTGGATTCTTGGTTATTAGTGAGCCCCCCATCACTAGAGGTATGTAAGCAGAGGCTTAGCCTCAAGAAGTCAAAACAGATGACCTCGGAAGCCCTCCTAGTCCACTTAGCTTGCGAGTCCACAAATCCGTGCTGTCAGTTTCCTTGAGAGTTAAAACTGGGCTGAGAGGAAAGTAGAAAAGCCTGAGCCATTTCTGAACCCCTGCGGGAGGGGGGCGGGGATGTAGAGGGCAGGGCCCGGCTGGCGTGTCCTCCGCTGGAACCGTAGCTCCTCTGAGCTCCTGCCGCACACCACTGCTGATTGCTGTTTGGGGCTAACATGTTACTTGAATACGCTGGCTGGACTGGGGCGAGCACCACCGGGCTCCAGGCAACTGCCCTTCATCCTAAACCAGCCCTGGGAGTGAGGGCAGAAACAGCAGGAGCTGCCATCCCAAAGCTGCCGCTCAGCCGGGCAAAAGGGCCCCTTCTGGCCCTCTAGCCAGAGACCCGTTTCATACCTGCCCCACCTCTGCCCTACAGGGGCGCTCGGACCTGGCCTCCCTGAGGACTCAGAATCCTCCCAGCTCTGGACTCACCACAGGATGAGCTCAGCAGAGGCCCCTTCCCAATCAGGAGCCCCAGGCCTGGGAGAGGCCCTGGCTCCCTTTCAAGTGCCGGCCTGGCCCTGGAAGACAGCGAGGGAGGCTGGGCCTCAGAGGAGGGGCTGGGCTGGGGGCTTCCTCTACCTCCTCCTCTTCAGGGCTCCCTAAGCCAGCACTGAGGTTGGGAAGGCCAGAGCCCCTCCAGACACACACCGTCAGCCACTTCGGGGCCCTCCAGCCTCCTCAGCCTCTACCCCGCTCCACCCTCAGCAGGGATCTCCGTTTGCTCTTCCCTCTCTTGGTGTCTCCCTCTGGACCTAGATCCCAGAGGTACAGAAGGCAGTTTAGTCTTTTCTGCTCAGTTGTTAAGGAATCCACCTGCAATGTAGGTTTGATTCCTGGGTCGGGAAGATTCCCTGGAGAAGGGATAGGCTACCCACTCCAGTATTCTTGGGCTTCCCTTGTGGCTCAGCTGGTGAAGAATCTGCCTGCAATGTGGGAGACCTGGGTTTGATCCCTGGGTTGGGAAGATCCCTTGGAGGAAGGAAAGGCTACCCACTCCAGTATTCTGGCCTGGAGAATTCCATGGACTGTATAGTCCATGGGGTCGCAAAGAGTCGGACGAAACTGAGCGTCTTTCACTTTCACTTTCACCCCAGAAACAGTGACTGGAGACTGGGGACGGAAGGCATGAACGCACAGACTAACTGCAGTACAAGACAGTTACAGCAGCCTTTCAATGTCCTGCAAAGATGGTTATCTGGGCTCTCGTACCCTCCTGAGGGAATGTTCTAGCAACGAGCCGTTATCTGGGCTCTCGTACCCTCCTGAGGGAATGTTCTAGCAACGGAGCCGGGCTCCTCCACGACTCAGGGTGGCCCAGCCCCACACTGGCTCCTCCTCATCCGCTGCAGGCTCAGCCATGCCCTCCAGAAGATAGCCTGCCCCCTGCAGTGATCCAGGAGCCCCAGGCAACCACCCATCTTCCCCACCATCCTTCCTCTGCATAAACCCTTCCACGGCTCCGGGCACTCCTGAGGAAAAGCCCAGACGCAGTACAAGACGCCTATTGATAGTGCCCTCCCCTCCCCGACGCCCAGCAGCACCCCTGCAGCTCCTTGAATGCTGGGCCTCTATCACGCCCCAGGGACTTTGCATGGGCTGATCCTTCTGCCAGGAATCCCCTCCCCTCCCCTAAGTCACACACAGATGTCTCTGTCCACCTTTAAGTCATTCATAATCCAAGCTTTCCCCAAGACCTGCCCCTTCCCCGGCGTGGGCTCCTTCACCCCCTCTAAGGGAGACTGCACCACAGTGTATTAGAGCATGGCTCCCGGCCTATTGTTCTCAGACTTGATCTTGCATCAGAATCCTCTGGAAGGCAGCAGAGAACACACACAGGGAAGAGCAGACTGTCAGACGTGGACAGGGACGAGCAACTGTCTCGCTAGGAACATGGAAGCATGGGCTGGATCGAGCCCTGGGGCGCGGTAAAGAAAGAGGGCCTGGCCACATGGCCAGACTTGTGTCTACGAGCCTCCCGCCTCCAGCTTGGTAGCAGTGTGACCCCTCAGGCTACCGCCCCAGGACTCCAGGACACAACGCTGGAGACCCTCAAGGCTCAGAGCAAGCTGGAGCCGAGGACACGCAGCCTGCCCTGGCTCCAGCAGGACCCCCGGCACCGACCGCAGCACTCTGGGCCCTGATGGCCATTTGATGCAACGGCCAGCTGTCCACCGTCCCCTTCTGACTGTCTATCTGCTCTTAAGGCAGAAAAAAAGGAGAAAATTCCAAGGCTTGGGACGCTCCGCATTCTAAGATAATATTGCTGGGGAAGGGGAGGGAAAGAGCTGGAAGGCGGCAGAGAGTGGGTGGGGGCACTGGCTTTTATATTCAAGTCCTTTCACTTGGATTTTTAAGGAGCACGTATTACTTCTATAACAATAACCTTCATAAATAATTTTTGTCTTAAAAATGCAAAGCACTCTGCAAAAATGTGTTCAGAAGGGAGAAGTCTATGCCACAATAGCTTAAGGATGAAGCTTACATCATCATCCTCTCTTGAGCATCTACCATGAGCCCAGAGCACTCCTCCGCGCTGTAACACCCGTTATTTAATCTAATGCTCATCACAGCACTACGAGTTGGAAGCTACTAGTATTATCATTTTCTAGACGAGAAACAGAATTTGATTCAGGCTAAATAACATGCCCAAGATTACCCTCCCTTGGAGCAGGGGACTGAACTCTCGCGTGTCTGACAGACAGATGTAAGGTCTGACAGGTCTCGGGTTTCGTCCTTAGATCAGGGTGCACACCACGCTGCCTCCGGCAACTGAAGCTGAAAGACTGACAGGCCCCCAAAGCCATTTGGTTTGTGTTCACTCCACTACTTGAAAACCACTGGTTTTGCACAGGAACCCAAATCAAATTGTCAAAGAAAAACAAAGCCAGGACCTGGTATCACCAAATCACCTTGGAAATTTGGGCCAAGGCGAGGGAAGTGTGTGTGACAGTGAATCCACTGTGATCCACCCATCCGTCCAACCACTCCCCGACCCCTGACTGAAGCCTGGCGTGCCTGGCTCTGTGCTAGACGCTGGGGACCAGAGAGCGTGAGATGCCCTCAGCTACCAGGAGAGGATCGGGTGAGCACAAGGCAGACAGGAGCCCTTAGCACCCTCTGACTTGCCAGCTTTGTGTCCTCCAGAAGGACCCTGAACCTTGCAATCTGGGACCCAAACAAACATTACAGGCAGTGAGAGGAGAACACAGCCCTGTAACCCAGGCCTGCTGCCAGCCTTTCTCTCCCACATGCCTTCCTGTGCCTAATGCCAAGCTTGGTCTTGGCAATCCAGTCCATGCATACACCAGACCAGCTAGATGGACGGATTCTGTAGCATTTCATCCATTAGCCCCAAGACAGAAAGGAATGGGTTATGCAAAGCTCCAGGAACTGCAGGAGGCAGGATGGAATTTCTCCCCGCGTTCCAACCTGCAGACTTGAGTGCATTTACGTTGCCATGAGCTCCTCTGGCCAGTGGTATCCACGGGGCCAGCTGGAGGGCAGAGACTGCCCCAAGCACAGTCTGAGCTGCTGAGAGCAGGCAGCGTGGGTGCCCCCTTCAACAAGATCAACAGGATTCCATGCGCCTCTCGGAGACCCCGGAACACAGCATGTCTGACGGATGAATGAATGAATGTGATTTTGAGGAAGGCAGCTATGTCCCCATTTGGAGATAGGAGGGGTGTGACCCTTGACCCCATCACCCAGTTTTGGGGGACATGGACATAGGCTGCCTTTCAGGCACTTATACAAAGAGTCTGTTGAGGATTCCTCCCACAGTTATACAACTAAAAATATAAATAATGTTAACACCAATAGCATCAGTGCTACATTATGAGTACTGAGCTCCGGCAGGTGTGTTATCAAGTACATTATCTCACTTAGTTATTTCATTGCATTTAGTTATTTCATTGCACCAATTCTGTGAGATACAGAGTATTTGTAGATGAGAAAACTGAGGCTCAGAGGGCCAAGCCTGTACCAGTAGCAGAGTTGGGGTCTGCACCCAGGTCTGACTCAGAATAAAAGTTTAAAGCTGGAAGGGGCCTCATGCCTCATGTTACAAAGCACAGGCTACAGCACAGGGAGGCTGAGGTCCTCAGTAGCACCAGAACTTGAGAGTGCCCCTACCTTCAGCAGCCACTAGGCCGGTTGAGAGTGCCCCTACCACTAGGCCGGCTGCTTGCTGTCCCTGATCATGGTTTCGAAGTTCTGCAAAGAACCTTGAGATGGGAAGATTACTTATTCTTGGTTGGTGTGCAGCACTGTCTCTTCTAAAAGGCCCCTCCAAAACTCCCTCTCCTGGGCATGGAAGGGAAAAGGAGAAAACTGAGGAGCCACTCAGTTCCAAACCCAGCCTGTGGCTTAAGGCGGCCTTGCACGGCCAGGCCTGGAGGACTGCACAGAGGAAGCTGACTGCCCTCCCCTCACTTCCTGCCTGGTACAGTCTTCCCAGCTGCAGAGCTCCTGCCTCCAGGCTTCAGCTCTCACTGTTCTTTCTCCTAGAAAGCCCTCCCCCTGGCATCTTCGCCTGTCCCAGGTCCTACCCAGTTTTCAAAGCCCAGATCAAATACACTGCTTTCCCCTGATTTCCCACCGCTATCACCACCCAGCAGAGTCTGCCTGAACTGGTCTTTGAACCTCCTAGCCTTCCTTCATATTTCTGCTCCAAACCCTCCCATTCTCCACCTCAAATGACAGGACTTACTTTCATGTCTGTCTCCCTTATTACCAGGTGGCTCGGAGCAGGGCCCGCAGCGCTGGCTGGGAGTGGAGAGGTTGGCCTGCCCTTGACTCGTGCGCACCCCTGACTGTGTTTGCATACAGTTCGCTAACCTTCCTCTTCAGGGCCCATCACCAGCTTCATCTTAAACTCTCAGTCATAGAGGGTGAGGACCAAATCATTCCAGTGCAGCATCAGTCATAAGTGGGGGCTTTAAAAAATAGTGTGGAAAATAATTGTGACAAACATCCGCCAAGTCCAACTACAGTTTGGCATTGAATGAGACACTATATGAGGGGTTGGGGGCAAAAAACCCAGAGGAAAGATTCGGCCCTCAGTGGATCTCACAGAGGAGATGGGAGGGATCCTTGAGGGCAGGGACCTTTTGTCTTTGCCCACTCCTAATCCCCAGCAAATAAACAGTGTCTGGAACCCAGTAGGAGCTCAAAAGAGAACGGCTGTAGAAATGAATGAATACACACTGACCCAAGAGCAGTGAGCATCCCATATAAGGCAGGGTGGTGCTGAACGCTAAGCTGGCCTGTGCGGTGAGTCAGAGCTGCAGAATTCACCGGGGAAAGAGATGGAGAGAGAGAGAGAGAGAGAGAGAGGGGTACAGGGCCAGGAGTTTTGTGGCTGACCGAAATCAACGACGGGCAGATCTTAAAAAGCACTTGGCCACAGTTGCCTGGGAGGCAGCATCAAACACTGTGGTTTTCCATCCTTTTTCTGCAGAGCAATCTTTTTTCAAATGAAATCATACACCGTACCATAAATGCATAACAGAGCTTCCACGGTGGACGTCAGCTGGGGCTACGAGGCTGGCCTGCAAACCCAGGGACTCCTGGGTACCTCCAGCTCAACCAGTGACCTCCTCCTCTCCTCTCCATCCCTCCAAGAGGCCCCAGGAAGGAGGTGGTTGAGGGGAGGGCTGTGGGCCCTCTCTGGGCTGTCATAGGCCAGGCCTTCTGGGAGGCCATTTAGGGAAAATAATGCTAACATGGGCTTCCTGATGGCTCAGCCATAAAGAATCTGCCTGCAATGCAGGAGATACGGGTTCGATCCCTGGGTTTGGAAGATCCCCTGGAGGAGGGCACGGCAACCCAGTCCAATATTCTGGCTGGAGAATCCCATGGACACAGGAGCCTGGTGCACTACAGTCCATAGGGTCACACAGAGTCAGACACGACAGAAGTGACTTAGCACGCATACACACAAATGCTAAAGTGGCTCAAGAAACTTCCCCCAGCGATGAGGGAGTGGGGGTGGTGAAAAGAAAGCAAAAGGCCCTCCCAGCAAGGGAAGGGCAACCCAAAGCCTCCAGGTAAGTGGTAGCTGTTGTGACTCAGCTGGTCAAGAATCCACCTGCAATGCGGAAGATCTGGGTTCTGTCCCTGGGTTGGGAAGATGCCCTGGAGAAGGGAAAGGCTACCCACTCGAGTATTCTGGCCTGGAGAATTCCATGGACTGTATATAGTTCATAGTGTCGCAGAGTCGAATACGACTGAATCACTTTCACTTTCAAGTGGTAGCTGAAATAGTGTGGTGGTTACTAGGGAACACAGGACTCAATTTAGGATGCCCTTGCTTTCTGGACTATGCTTTCGGAAAGTGAAGCGCCATCTGCAGAGTATGTGTGTGTGTGTGTGTGTGTGTGTGTG
>SJYV01015141.1:2749342-2864725 GCA_006410875.1 Neotragus pygmaeus
TGTGTGTGTGTGTGTGTGTGTGTGTGTGGTGTGAGGCTTTCAGATACCAGATCCACTGAAACCTAATGCATCTGTCAGAGAGACTCTACCTGGGTGCTGTAAGCCACAGGAAGAGTCCGTTTAGGACAAACCAGCCCCCATCCCCTGCCGCAGGACCAGTAGGGAGCATCTGTTGCTGTATCTGCTCAGCATCCCTTCCTCCTTCTAAAAATAGCACCCGGGGTTCCCCTTTGGCGTACCAGCCCTCTCACACTTTCAGGCTGAATCCTTCTACTCACAACACACACACACACACACACACACACACACACACACCTCCAAACACAGACCACTCAACACTGGCCTAGTCTGGTCAATGAGCACATTCTCTCCTTCAGTGATTGGTCAGAGGTGGTCATGTGACCCAAAACCAGCCAATAAGCTTCGATTCTGGGACTTTCCATATTCCCTGCCGCGGACCTTCACTTCTGGCCCGGGCAGCAGCTCTAGCTTTCACCTCAGACCCACGGACCAGGCACAGGCCAGTAGCCTGTGGGGCTTACCCGTACCCCAGCGTTCCCAGCTGTCTGGCCCCACCTAGGGTTGTGTTTTGGCTGATCTAGTGAGATCCCTCCAACCTGGGCTCTAATTCACTCCTGGAAAATAGAAGCTCTCCTTTCATTGAGTTTGCAGTGAACAGGATGTCAGCCTGGAGCTGCTGGCCGCTGCCCTATGCCATGTGGGGAGTGCTTACTAGGGACTGAATCCCTCAAGAAAGGAATTGAAGAAGGCACAGACCTGGGCGTCTCTTGAAACTTGGACACCAATAAACAGCCCCCAGATTGCCACGATATTGGAAAACAAAACAAACAAACAAAAATGAATGTGTGGCGCATCTTCTTGCTTTATCAGGTTTGAAATGAGTGTTGGCTCCCAAATGATGCAGCGTCTGACCTCAGTTCAGGCTTTGCCTGGCTTCCTTGGTGGCTCAGACAGTAAAGAATCTGTCTGATAACGCAGGACACCCGGATTCAATCTCTGGGTTGGGAAAGTCCCCTGGAGAAGGAAATGGCAACCCACTCCAGTATTCTTGTCTGGAGAGTTCCATGGACAGAGGAGCCTGGGCGGGCTCTAGTCCATGGAGTTGCAGGGGGTTGGACACGACTGAGAAACTAATACTTCGCTCATCACCTCACCCCACCCCACCACCCTGTGTCCGCTGCCCCACGTAGGGATCTCGTTTGGCTGATCTAACGAGATCCCTCCAGCCTGGACTCAGGTCCATTCATTCTGCCCACATCCCTCCTTGTTCTGTTCACTTAACTTCAGTTCTGCTGCAAGAAAGACANTCACCTCACCCCACCCCACCACCCTGTGTCCGCTGCCCCACCTAGGGGTCTCGTTTGGCTGATCTAACGAGATCCCTCCAGCCTGGACTCAGGTCCATTCATTCTGCCCACATCCCTCCTTGTTCTGTTCACTTAACTTCAGTTCTGCTGCAAGAAAGACACCGCACAGTGAATGAGGGCCCTCCTGAGCTCGGGGTGGGGGGAGTCACCCCGTGGCTCTGGTCTATGCCTCAAAGAGACCCGCTTGGGGCAGAAGCAGTGGGGTACGCCTGGGCTCAGTTGGTGGGGACAGTTCCTCGATCTTTTACCTGCTGTATCATCTTGGGCAAGCTGCTCTCTCTGTTGCAGGACCCTCAGCATTAAGTGGGGGTCATAGCACTACATCCCTGACAGAAGAACAAAAATCTACAAACTGACAGCACCAGTTGGCGGTGATGAGATGGCGCAAAAGGAACTCTCACTCGTTGCTGGTGGGCATGCAAAGTGAAACAGCCACTTTGGAAGACAGCTTGGCAGTTCCTTAAACAGCTAGATATACTGTTACCAAGCATGCTCCTACATATCCACCCAACTGATTGCAAAGTTATGTCCACACAAAATCCTGCACATGAATGTTTATAGTAGCTTTATTCATAATCACCCCAAACTGGTAATAACCAAAATTTCTTTCAACAGATGAATGGATAATCAAATTGTGGTACCTTCTGTGGAATATTATTTAGTGACAAAAATGAATGAGCCATCAAGTCATGAAAAGCCACGGAGGAATGCATATCGCAAGTGAAGGAAGCCAGTCTGATAATGGTACCTACTATATGATCCCATAATGTGATGTTCTGGAGATGGCACAAAGAAGGCAGTAAGAGGACCACTGGTTTCTGGGGGTGAGGAAGAAGGCATGGAGGGTGAAAAAAGGGGATCATCTCATCTGGCAAGGCAGAGGGTCCCTCAGTACCCATTGCCCCTCCTTTCTTTTTAACAGAATTATAATTGGACAGGTAATCCCCCAGAATAAAGACTCTAACTCCCAGCGTCTCTTGCAGCTAATTGTGCCACAGGACTCCATTCCGGCCAATGGGACCTGAGAGGAAGTGATGCGCGCACCCTCTCAAAGGAAGGGGCACCGTCTCCTTTCCCAGTCTCTTCCTTCTTGCCGACCAGAATGGAGAGACTCTCATGGGCCCTCGTGGGTCATGTAGATAAGTGATGGATACAACCACAGGACAAAAGGAACTCGGGTCCCTAATGTTTTCGTGTCAAAGGATCCCTTTAGCTTAGAAATTTCCTTAGAGAAAAATCAACTTGTCTCTTGCTTAAGGAACTTTAGCTTGCATTTTTATCACATACAACCAAGTGATTATCCTTACAAATGCAAGGACCCTCAAGAATTGTCCTGAGGATTCTGCATAATATAGGTAAAACAGCTTCACTCACTCAATCATTCATTCAGCAAATAACAGCCAGTTTACTCTGCTGGCTTCCCTGATGGCTCAGGCGGTAAAGTGTCTGCCCACAGTGCAGCAGACCTGGGTTTGATCCCTGGGTTGAGAAGATCCCCTGGAGAAGGAAATGGCAACCCACTCCAGTACTCTTGCCTGGGAAATCCCATGGATGGAGGAGCCTGGTAGGCTACAGTCCATGGGGTCGCAAAGAGTCGGACACAACTGAGCGACTTCACTTTCACTTTCTTACTCTGCTGGGATCTGCGGGTTCAACTAGGAACGAGACAGACAAACCCCTGCCCTCTGGAGTGCATATTCTATTGCAGGAGACAGACAAGGACTCAACATGAGGATGAGTTAATTACAGATTGTCACCAGTACAGTGATGCTATTAGTAACAGCTAATGCTTACTGTGTTCCAAGCTGACTACATGTCCTGTTCTAAGGACTTTTCATATATTACTTCATTTTATCTTCACCAGAAACCCCAGAGAGGGGTGCTGTTGCTTTCTCATTGACTGAGGAGGAAGCAGAGTCACAGAAAGGTTGAGAAACCTGCCCAAGGTCACACAGCTAGTAACTGGTGATTCAGGACCAGAACCCAACTCTGTTCGATTTTAAAGCCTTAACGACTGGGCTCTCCTGTTAACGAAGGGAATACAACAAGACACGGTGATAAAGAATGATTGGGATGTCCTCCAACGGCTGCTGTTAGCAGCAACAAAACCAGCAAAAGCTGCTGAACACCCCGAGCTCCCTTACCTGGGTAGCCGGTGTTGAGAAGTCTGGAAAAAGATTGTGCCCACGATTTTAGGAGTTCAAATGCAAAGGGTTCACGTTGCTTTGATGACAGTGTCAGAAGTTCTGGTCCCTGCAAGCCCCGGCTGCCAAGGAGATGCCCACCTATGAGAGACAAGCAGAACCAGTCATGACTGCTAGTGGGGGACCCCATCAGCTCACACTGCCCAAGGTCTGTTTGTTTAAAATGCACTCCAGTCCCTGAGGAGAGAGAGTGAGAAGGGTGGCTGGCGGGTGGGAGCCTGGGCCTGGGCCTCAGGACCAGGGAGTCACCCTCTAGGTCCCGGTTGAACTTGCCTGCAAACAATTCCAAGACACAAAGATATGCATATGCTTGTGTGTGTACGTCCTGAATAGAAATATGCAAGCGTCACGCCCACTGTGTCTAGCACGGCGCCCTTTGCAGAGCGGGAAGCTTGATGAATGTCTCCCGATTTGCTTTGATGTGAAACCTCATTTTATATATCTGAGTGAGTGGGAGGAAACTGAGAGTTCATGCACATTGGTGGAGAGAGTTTTTTTCCTCGTGTGAAAATACACTCCTGGGATGCTCCATCCAGCCAGACCAATGGCCTCATTTTACCAATGAGGAGACCCCCCACCCCAACCCCGATCCAGAGAGGGGCAGCGGCTTGCCCAAAGTCACAGAGCAAGTTGGTGGCAGAGGGAAGTCGAAACTGCAGGTTTCACCTAACCCATGGCTGGGTGCTCTTTCCTGGGCCACACCCTCCCTTGTCAGACGGGCACCCTCTGGAGCAGCATGGACTCTGCTCCTGGCTTGACAGATGAATGCTGCTCACAGGCCTGAACGGAGAGTGGTGCTCTGGCTGCGTCCAAGCCTCGACAAGCTATGGGAGGTAGTGCTCACGGCGGCTGGGAGCATGGGCTTGCAGGCAAATGGGCCTCCGTCACATGTCGGGGCAACCTCTTTCCAGGAGTGAGAGACCCTGGGGGAAGCAGGCGTCCTCTCAGAGCATCAGCCTCCTACTCTGCAGAACGGTAAAACAAGTAGCATCTCTCTTGAAGGATTGCAGGGAGTGAAAACGACTCTCCTAAGTCTGTGGGGCCTCGGCAGAGCATCTGGCTCACAGCCATAACCCTAAAAAGCTAGGGAGGCGACTCAGAGCAGGGTCTGTGAGAGTCGGAGCATTGGACTTGGGAGGTGCCTTGCGCCCTTGGCAAGTCTTTAGACAAAAAACTCTCTCAGTGTTGCCAGTGATTCATGTTCTCAGCTCCCACTGTCCATCCTCGTCTCCCCCTTCACAGCCCAGTGTGGGGCCCGAGCCCAGTGAACCTGCCTCTCCCTGCTGGCTGCAGCTCCCCACCTCCCCACGGGCTCCCCACACCCCAGCCCACATTTCACCAGCCAGCAAAATGCAAATGTCATTAGCACGCTGCAAGCTGGTGAGCTGATGTCACCAGACGGCACATGAGAACTGGGGCGGGCTGGAGGGTGGGGGGCGAATTCCCCAGGAGGGGTGGCGTTCTCAGCCTTTCCCAATAAGGGTATGATGGAGAGCTAAATGAATGGCTGCAGGAAAGAGGTGACCGTGGAGACCGTTCTGGCAGCCTCTCTGCAGCTGTGGCTTTTTCCAGGTTCACCATGGCCGCCTGTGGCCCCAGCTTCAACCCCCATCTGGATGATGGATGTGTCTCGGCCTCTCTGGGCCTCCACCTCCTCCCCCAACTGATGAAGAAGCTCATAGGCGGGACACTCAACCTCCACCCTCTCATTTCCATCCCAGCCCGCGCTCCCTAAAACCTGATGAGAGAAGTAGGCCACCCCCTCAATTAACACGGCAGTGGGTGGGGGGCGTCCTCTCTCCCAGGAGGAGGTGGCAGCATTGGACCCCTTGGATCCGCAGGCAGGAGTTCTGGGTTCCAGCCCCAACACGGAGCTAACTTGCCCTGAGCACTTAGGCACTTCCTCCCCTTCGAGGGATTCTTAGCTTCTCTAGTTGTGAAAGGGGGTGTCAGACTCACCATCAGTCCCAACAATCTCTCCACGTCAGCTCTAACCACCACCACCCACGCCACCTCAAGCAACTCACAGCAGAGATGCCAACGTAAGTTTCCTTCTCTCTCTCTTGTTTTGGCTGTGCTGCACGCTTGCAGAATCTTAATTCCTTGATCCCAGGAGGGATCAAACTCGTGCCCCCTGCAGGGGAAGTTCAGACTCTCAAACCCTGGAGCACCGTGGAAGCCCGAGGTTCCTCCCCCTCTAACGCCCTTATGATGCTGGCACCGATGACACCAGCGGGCACAGTAAGGCTTCCTGGAGGCGAGGGCAGGTGTGTGTGTGTGTGTGAGGGCAGGGCACTGTGGGCCGGGTGCCGGGGGAGCGAAGGCATGGGGAGACCCAGCAGGGTGGACGGACTTGGAGCCACAGCTGCCCTTGAGGTGGCTGGAAAATGAGATGGAAGAGCCCNTGGATGGAGGGGAGGGGCAGGTGGGGGGGGACCGAAACCGGAGGGTTAAGGGAAGGCGACACAGGTGTGTGCAGGGAGGTGATGGGTGGATTGGCACAGGTCGGGTTGGCATCCTAGCTCTGGCACTGTCCTCATGCATTCTCTCAGGCAAGGCAGTTTACCTCCCTGGGTCTCAGGTGCCTCCCCTCTAAACTGAAACAAATAGAGAGATGTGGAATTCAACCAGATAATCTATAAGGGGTATTCTGAACAAACTAAGGGACTGTCGTAGGCTCACTTTCTAAAAGGTAAGCATTTATTGCTTTTATTAATTAGTGGCGACCGTCCCCTATAACAAATGAAGACACTGCAGTTCAAGGTCAAAGGAGTGGCTGGAGTTGGCAGTGCTGGGCCTCAAATCACAGGAGAAGCAAATTACGAGCAAATAAATGTGGGATGACTCAGAGAAGAGTCTTGATTTTAAAATATTGCTAAAGAAAAGGGCTGTTTTATGACTTTTGTGCCGTGTGCTTATTAAACCCAAGCTATAAATGTGAACTAATCAGTAAAATGAGTTAAGTTAATGAAAAAAATCAACCTTCAGGACGGATCCATATTACCTAATGGCAGTCCATAAACATAAACATAAAATTTTTAAATACAAGAATGAATTGCAATGCCCAGCAGCTCAAGGAATCTGCAATTTCTCTGCCTTAAAAATAAAAGCTATTGATTTTAGCTTGGGTTCTCATTGCTCATGAGTGAGCCTTTGAGAAGTCATAAAGGAAGGAATTATTTCCAATTGTTTACTCACTAAGAATCATATGTATTGAATTTAAATTGTCTCTGATTCCTAATTAGTACAAACCAAATTAGCATCCGAGTACAGCAGATCTGGAAAGGCCCCTGGAGACACGTGAACTCAGTGTTCTTTGTGTTATAGCCCTGGAACCAGAGGGACAGAGGAGAACTAGCTGCCCAAGATCACATAGCAGGTCGGGGTAGGAGGATCCAGGCCGGAACCCTGGGCTCCGGGCACCCGGGTCAGCACCCCTCTCTGGTTTCTGCATCGTCTGTGATCAGATTATTAAATCCAGAGTGTGCAAGGCTGTTACCTGGGCCTTCGTCCTGGTGATCCTGTAATAAGAACTTTCTCCTAGCTCTGGGGAAAAGTAATCTGCTCAAGAAAGGACCTTCAAAGCCCAACTCATCCCATACTGATAGCAAAGGGTGTTCTAAGACCCTCTACACACTGCTACGTATGGAACCCTTGGGTCCCTGTGCCCGCCCAGCTAGCCATGCAGCTCAGCCTCGAAAGAGACATACGGCGGGCCTGGGGTTCTGTCCTGAGAGTGGCTGCAGGTTGGCGCAGCCCAGGCCCAGGTCAGGGCCTCCCGGTGTTCCAGGGAGCAGGGACACAATGTCCTATTGTATGGTGAGGAGGGGAGGGGTCGCTTAACTCTGCCAGGCTCTCCCTCCCTTTCTCTCTCTCTCTCACACACACCCACACACACACCCTGTGGGACGAAGGAGCTGTACATGTGGCCCAGGCACGCATGCGTGCACGCATGTATGTTAAGCTTCAGCCCACACTCGATTATGAAGCAGATGTTTAATTACTACCTGAGTGTTATTAATCAACACGATGAATACACAACCCATACCACATAATTACTTTGCAATTACACCGAAACAAAATATTTTATTGCCGAGGGTTTGATAATTAGCCGGCCTCGCCAAAGGACAGGTATGACGGGCAGCGATTTTTCTTCTCTCCGTCCTTTTCCTTCCTCCCCTGCCCTCTCATTAATATTCTAGGCCGATGTCCCCACCAGGCAGAGCGAGGAGCCCAGGCAGGCTACCGGCCTCCTCCCTGAGGTGCCGCTTCTACACTGACACTGGTTTTAATGTGATCCTCATTCATCCTGTGGAAAAGGAAACGACAACCCACTCCAGTACTCTTGCCTAGAGAATCCCGTGGGCAGAGGAGCCTGGTGGGCTGCTGTACATGGGGTCGCACAGAGTCAGACACAATTGAGGCGACTTAGCAGCAGCAGCAGCAGCATTCGTCCTGGTTCTCTCTGCTCAGCTCTCCAGCTTGGAAATCCACGTCTTTTGCAGAAACGAAGCTGGCCTCCCACCGGCCTGTGGATCGAGAGGCAGCGGCCGGCAGGGGTTACCTGGGGGTGCTCTGCAGGCAGCTGCCTAGAGCCGAGTCTCAACACTACCAGTTACTCACTGTGACACCTCTGTTGGGTCAACCATGCCTCAGTTTCCCCAGGTGCAAGATGGAAACGGAACAGTCACTACTTCAGAGGGGTCTTGTATTGCATATGATAGAAAACATAAAGCACTTAGTACAGAGCCTGGCACAGAGTCACACTCCAGTAATATCTGTTATAACTACTGCTGTTATTATTTGGGNTATATTTTAGGATATTATAGGAGTATTGTTAGTATTGTGACCACGTCAAAAGGAGGTCTGTCTTTGTGAGATGCATAATGAATATTTATGCAAAAATTTAAAAACAAAGCTCTCAAAAAACAAAAGACCAGGACCAGATAGCTTTACAAGTTAATTCTACCAAACATTAAAATATTTACTACCCATTCTTTTCAAACTCTTCCAAGAAAATTTAAAGGAGAGAATACTTCCTAATTCCTTTTACAAGGCCAAAATCACCCTGACACCAAAACCAGCCAAAGACAACACAAAAAGATAAAAATTATAGGCCACTATATCTTATGAACATAGATGCAAAATACCTCAACAAAATATTATCAAACCAAATACAGCAATATATTAAAAAGATTACACACCATGATCGGAAATGTAAAGAATGGTTTAACATCTGCAAAGTGATCAACATGATATATCACATTAACAAAAGGAAGGATAAAAACAATACAATCATCTCAATAAATGCATGAGAAGCACTTAACAAGATTGCACACCCATTTATGATATTAAAAAAAAACTCTCAATAAAATGCATACAGAAGGAATGTACCTCAACATAATAAACCCCACATATGACAAACTCACAGTTGGTATTACACAATGGTGAAAAATTGAAAGCTATCCCTGTAACATCAGAAACAAGACAAGGTTGCCCACTCTTGCCACTCATTCAACATAGTATTGCAAGTCTTAGCCAGAGCAATTAGGCAAGAAAAAGAAATAAAAGGCATCAGAANACTCACAGTTGGTATTACACAATGGTGAAAAATTGAAAGCTATCCCTGTAACATCAGAAACAAGACAAGGTTGCCCACTCTTGCCACTCATTCAACATAGTATTGCAAGTCTTAGCCAGAGCAATTAGGCAAGAAAAAGAAATAAAAGGCATCAGAACTGGAAAGGGAAAAGTAAAACTGTCACTATTTTCTGATGACACAATTTTATAAATAGAAAACCCTAAAGACTCCATCAAAAAAAGCTATTTAAAAACAATAAGCAACTACAGTAAAGTTGCAGGATACAAAACCAATATACAAAAATCTACGGCATTTCTGAGACTTCTCTGGTGGTCCAGTGGTGAAGACAAGGCTTGCAATGCAGGGAGCATGGGTTTGACCCTTGGCTGAGGAACTAAGAATCCACATGCTGTATCAATTGAGTTCAGTCACTCAGTCATGTCCGACTCTTTGCGACCCCATGAATCACAGCACGCCAGGCCTCCCTGTCCNTCCTGGTTCTCTCTGCTCAGCTCTCCAGCTTGGAAATCCACGTCTTTTGCAGAAACGAAGCTGGCCTCCCACCGGCCTGTGGATCGAGAGGCAGCGGCCGGCAGGGGTTACCTGGGGGTGCTCTGCAGGCAGCTGCCTAGAGCCGAGTCTCAACACTACCAGTTACTCACTGTGACACCTCTGTTGGGTCAACCATGCCTCAGTTTCCCCAGGTGCAAGATGGAAACGGAACAGTCACTACTTCAGAGGGGTCTTGTATTGCATATGATAGAAAACATAAAGCACTTAGTACAGAGCCTGGCACAGAGTCACACTCCAGTAATATCTGTTATAACTACTGCTGTTATTATTTGGGCTTCCCTGCTGGCTCAGCTGGTAAACAATCCACCTGCAATGCAGGAGACAAGGGTTCAAGCCCTGGGTTGGGAAGATCCCCTGGAGAAGGGACTGGCTAACCATTCCAGTATTCTTGTCTGGAGAATCCCATGGACAGAGGAACCTGGCAGGCTATAATCCATGGGGTCACAAAGAGTCGGACACAATTGAACTACGAACACATAGCTATTATTTACCCAGAAATGGCCTCTCCAGGACTCCTCCCAATCAGAGCGTCTCCCAAACATTCAGGTTTTTGGATTCCACTCTCAAGCCCTCGGTCCCGTCTATTAGGAAACATCTTCCCACCTTGCCCTCTCCCTCTACCGGCCACCTCCATGGGCCCCACTTCCCAAATCCAAGCCTTCATCCTTTCTCTCCTCGTCCAGGGCCATTAACCTCCACGCCATCTCCCTGCTGCCCTCCCCCTATTCCGTCCTCCACTGGGCAGGGAGACAGGTCCTCAGGGAGCAGAGCTTGGACCATGCCACTCTCCTGCTCAACAACCGTCTGTAACTCATGATTGCCTAAGCCTGCCCTCGCTGGATGGTCATCAATGCGCCAAGTCCCATCATTGCTTGGTGGCATGAGCACCTAAGCTTTTGAGGATGAATGAAGGACTGAATGTCTTGCAAGATTTGACAGGCATTCACGCCAAGCTGGGATGCCCCAGAACGTTTTATGAACCTGCATATCTCCAGGGACTTAGGTTTATCTTGGCATTTGGGGTTTATTCCTCACTGGTTATTTCCCCTCCTCTCTCCCCCCACAAAAATCTTCAAACCAGTTGCATTTAAGAAGGATTCAGGACTTCTCTGGAGACCCAGCGGTTAAGACTCTGGGCTTCCACCGCAGAGGGCACGGGTTCAATCCTTGCTTGGGAAACTAAGATCCTGCATACCAGGCAGTGTGGAAAAAGGAAAAATAAGCAAACAAAAACCCCAAAACAAATAAAAACAACCACATCCAGAAAGAAAAAATAAAAATAAAAATCCATATTTTCAGAGACAGAAACCACAGGTCCAGCTGAGCAGAGAGGCTATGTCAGGAACCTCCGATGCAGGGGCGGGCGTGTGGTCTGCTCGAGAGGTGAGTGCAAGGTGCATGGTGGNGCATGCCAGGCCTCCCTGTCCATCACCAATTCCCAGATTTCACTCAAACTCATGTCCATCAAGTCGGTGATGCCATCCAACCATCTCATCCTCTGTCATTCCCTTCTCCTCCTGTCTTCAATCTTTCCCAGCATCAGGGTCTACTCCAATCAGTCAGTTCTTTGCATCAGGTGGCCAAAGTATCGGAGTTTCAGCTTCAACATCAGTCCTTCCAATGAATATTCAGGACTGATTTCCTTTAGGATGGACTGGTTGGATCTCCTTGCACTCCAGGGGACTTTCAAGAGTTTTCTACAACACCACAATTCAAAATCATCAATTCTTTGGTGCTCAGCTTTCTCTACAGTCCAACTCTCACATCCATACATGACTACTGGAAAAACCATAGCCTTGACTAGATGGACCTACTTAGCTAATTAGGTGCATATTAGCAGAGCAAAAAGAAGTCCTTTCAGGGGTCCATTGAAACTTCCTGATTTAGGCTTAGGAGCTAACCTAAGATTTCTTTGCTTAATTTTTCTTAACCTTCATCATCTATCAGTTTTTCATTCTCTCCTCATCTTCCTACTCTTCCCCACCCTCAGTTTTGGTAAAAGAGAGATAAAAGAAATTGGGAAGAAAAGTCAAAAGTATCAAGGCTGAACTTAGTTTAAACAGCAGAAAAACAACAGTGCCTGAATTGTCCATCAACGTCATCTATGAAAACTAACACGAGCACACAGACAGAAATATACAACATAAAATATGCAATAAAAGATTTACCAGATTCTGGGCAAAATTACCAGAAACCATTGTCTTGGTCTACTTGGGCTGCTATAATATAATACAATAGACAGTTGCTTAAACAATAGCAGTTGGTTCTGGAGTTTGGGGAGTTCATGATCAAGATACTGGGCAGCTGGGCTCCTGGTGAGAACTCTTTCTGGCTTGCACACAGTGCCTTTCACACTGTGTCCTCACACACGAGAGAAAGAGAGAGAGAGGGGGCTCTGTGTCTCTTCCTATTAAGGACACTGATTCCACCATGAAGGTCCCGCTCTCCTGACCCCATCTAAACCCAGTTGTCTCCAAAGGCCTTGTTTTGAAATACCATCATATTCGGGGTGAAGGCTTTGACAGACAAATTTGACGGGAGCACAAAGCAACCACAGAAGAGAGAGGGTCAGTCTGAGGAACTTTCATTGCCTGATCTAACTTCTAACCCTGGAAATGAGCAACTTTGGATAAAACAAAGACAGGATAAGGCTTCCAACACCTCTTACTGCGCTATACTTTTCCTTAGAAGCATCACTGGAACAAACAACAGATACTCCCCTTATCTTTGGGGGAAGATCCTGGGGGGTGGATGACAGGTTCATTCCTTCTGCTCTACTTTGAACCACACATCTCTAAAGCATATGCAAGTGTTTAAACACAAACTCTACGCTTGAATTCATAGCCCTTCAAAGAAGGGGTCAAATATATGGTTCAAATACAAAGGTTACATGGAAGCTTTTGGTAGATGAGGCAAAAAGATTAAAATCATCTTGGATGCCTGCTCTTCTTTAGATCACTTGTCTACTTTTGAACTCACTGACCATGTGGCTGGTGTGATTAGATGAGGCCAGATCTTCCTCTCCCTGGGGAGAAAACACCATATATCCCTTCTACCTTAAGACATCTGAGAATCTCCTGTCTCTCATGGATATTAACTCAGTCCGATTGCTTTAAATAACACAGATGCAATGACAGCTCCACTTTAACTTCACTTTAACTTCAGCATACATAATTTCTTCAAAGTAAAAATATTGTACGGCCGGGATTCTGATGTTAATTTAGTCCCTCTTGATTGACTCTCATTTTCAGTGTGATTGTGGTTTTGGATATACAGTATCTATTGATACATTGAGAGTAATATATTTAGATAGCACTTTATTAATGTGCTCAACCAGAATTAATTAAGGGTTGGAGAGAATTGCAATGGTTTCTCTCTTTTTTAAAAAAAGATATATACTTATTTATTTAGCTGACTCAAGTCTTAGTTGCGATCTTTTGTTGTGGCGCACAGACTCTCTAGTCATGGAGCTCTGTAATGTGGTATAGCGGATCCACAGCACATGAGCTTCAGAAGTTGTGGCACATGGGCTTAGCTGCTCCACAGCATGTTGGACCTTAGTTCCTCAACCAGAGCTCAAACTTGTGTCCCTTGCATTGCAAGGCAGATTCTTAACCACGGGACCACCAGGGAAGTCCCCTGCGACGACTTCTCACATCAGCTACTAGGACTGAACCAAATTTCACAGATGAAGGGCACGGTCCTTCACAAGACTGTCCTCATTTCAGATACCAGCTGTGAGTGTAGAGGTTTCCGGGCCACCTTCACTTCTGACCCACTGTCTACAAATCTGCTGATTCCTACTACCCCCTCAGCTTGATAATTCACTAGAACAATTCACAGAACTGAGAACACCACTGTATTTATGATTGAAGTATTATTACAGCAGAAATTTACAAATCAGAACAAGTCAGAGAGAGATGCACATGGCCAGGTCTGGGTAATAAAATTCTATGAAATAAAATTCATATTCTCTACCTTCTACTGTGCATTGCGTACCTGCATTAGGTATTAACCAAAACCGCTTCATTGGCAGAAAGACCTGCTTAACCCTGAAGAGTAATATTCTCCTGCCATCAACAACTCCTTAAAAAATAACATTCCTCTTTAATATTATAAGGAGCTATGATGACACTCAGATCTGGAAAATGTAAACTATCAATAACATGTCATTTAGTACAGCCCTCTGTCTCAAAACTTATATAACTGTGCCTTGACTTCTAATAGGCAGAACAGTTTTCGGAGCTTTCTGAGATGCTATTCTCAAGTTGTAAACCTCAGTTTGGCTCAAGTAAAATTTTCCATTCCTTTATCAGATCTACTTTTTGTCAGCATGCATGGTGTAGTCACCAGGGCATCAGAAATACTTACTAGAAAGCATTTGGCATCCACTGGAACCAGGGTTCAGTACCAGCATGGGCCATGGAGCCCCATTCATTTCTCAGTACTCCTCAGGTACTCGAGGGGTCTCCTGATATCCAGATCTCATTGTTTGAGTGATGATCCTAAAAATGTTCTTCGACCTGTTTTGCTTAAGATGTGGTGTCTTAAGGGGCACTGGTGCATTTTCGAGGCCAGGATCCTTAGGGGGTTTGGGCAAAAAGCCCGTGGAAACATAGGTGGCTGAGTTTTTATTAAATCTGGCTTAAATTTTTTAAAAAAATGAGTTGATATATGGTCTGATCACAACTGTCGCTAGTGAAATAAGAGACAATTATTCAGTTCCAAAGAACAAGGGACACCCATTACAATCATTTGGAACAGGAAATGGCCAACCACTCCAGTATTCTTGCCTGGGACATCCCATGGACAGAGGAGCCTGGCAGGCTGCAGTCCATGGGGTCACAGAGTTGGACACGACTTAGCAACTGACCATGAGCATGACCACAACCATTAACTAGTTGCTGCTCCTCTGGGCAGCACCACAAGGCTGATAATCCAGTGCTTCAGGCACCCATGATAGCTTTAAACCGTTACAGGAGAAAACAAGCCATGTAAACAGAGTAGAATTGACCCAACTATAACTCCTTACAGAACTAGACTCAGAAACAGCACACATGCAATCCACCAGGCTCTCCTCAGAATTGTTCAGATTGTATCTTGTATCTCACATCTGAATTAGGCTATGAAATTTATATTGAGAGATTGTACCTCAAAGGTCAAACACCTCCCCTGCAAACGGCCACCTATGGGAATACCAGCTGGGTTTATGTATGCTTACAAGTACTTAACTGAGAATTAAAGGAAATCAGGCCCTAAAATGGCCAAGATGGGGTTCTTTTGGTACTCCAGAACAATTTTGAGCATGCAGTTAAAGACAGTAGTCTTTTCGACCTGTGCCCTGCAGTCTTCTCGAGAAAACAGTGACTAAGTGTTTTTCTCTTTTCTAAAATTAGATTAGCAAGGGAAAATATTTGTAGGGCTAGCTCCTTGGACCCTTTGAATTAGAGAAATTTCTAAATTATTAAAATTTTAGAGAGCTCTCATCTTAGACTCAGAGAAGGCAATGGCAACCCACTCCAGTACTCTTGCCTGGAAAATCCCATGGATGGAGAAGCCTGGTAGGCTGCAGTCCATGGGGTCGTGAAGAGTCGGACATGACTGAGCGATTTCACTTTCACTTTTCACTTTCATGCATTGGAGAAGGAAATGGCAACCCACTCCAGTGTTCTTGCCTGGAGAATCCCAGGGACGGGGGAGCCTGGTAGGCTGCTGTCTCTGGGGTCCCACAGAGTTGGACATGACTCAAGTGACTTAGCAGCAGCAGCAGCAGCAGCATCTTAGACTACTGTTATCTATTTTAATTGGTATGTGGAAGCACCAAAAGNGAAGAGGAGGAAAGGCAGAGGGCACAGCCCAGGCAGTGGCTCAGGGGCCTTCCCTTGCATGACAGGTGGACGGAGCAGCCAGCAGGCTGTGCTCCGGCAGAGACGTGAAAGGGGAGAGAAGAGGGAGCCGGTGGTCACAGGCGCGGCGGCAAAGCCTGGGCTAGCGGGGAGCGAAAGGGAATTCACGGCAGGGCTGATGGGGGCCATTTCAGGTCCAGGGTTTTCCTTCTTTGTCTGAAGTTCAAGCCTTGTTCTTTGGAGCTCTGAAGCCTCCCTCTCGGGAAGCTGATGGGAACACTTCCAGGGCATGTCAGATCGAATATTTCTCTTGCCTGGAATTTACATAAGGCTCCCCGCTCAGCCACAGGGCAAGGCCACAGGGCCCATGCCCTGGCCACGAGCCTCCACAGATGCAGTACTAACCCAGATGACACAGAGGGAGCGCGGCCCTCCAGGCAGATGCAGGGAGGGGCGTGCAAAGCCAGGGTGCAGTTGTCCTCGCTTAGAGCCAGCCGGGCTCGCTGCGGGCACTTGCTCAGCTATACACGCTGAAGGTGGCGGACCACGGGGCCCTTCCTCGCCCGTGGGCCTCCTGGGCCCCCTCCCTCCCCCGACCCATTCTGGCTCTTCACTCACACACACACATACAGACATGCACACACGCACACATGTAAGCACACACACACACACACATGCAAGCACACGCACACGCCAACACCCAAGGCAAACCCCGGCGCTGGATTAAAGTAATAAGGTCAAAACCGTCAAGGATGCTGACCACAGGCAGAAACCTTTGCTCCAGTCTCAGCTCTGGGACAGCCTTGCTGCGCGCCCCGGGCTTCTGTGTTCTCCTCTACAGAATGAGACGTGTGTGCTAAGTCACTTCAGGCGTGTCCGTCTCTTTTCGACCTCATGGGCTGTGGTCCGTCAGGCTCCTCCGTCTGTGGGATTCTCAAGGCATGAATACTGGGTTGCCATTTCCTCCTCCAGGGGATCTTCCCAACCCAGGAACTGAATCAGTGTCTCCTAAGTTTCCTGCACTGGCATGCAGGCTCTTAACCACTAGTACAGGGATCTTCGATGCTCAAGTGAATGGAAGCGGGCCAAGTCCCCGCAGATGGGCAAACGTGAGATGAGGAAGAGGAGCCTGAGTCCCTGGGATGACATGCCCTGTACCTGGGAGAAAGCCAGCCAGGTGCTGACAGATTCAACAATCTTACAGCACTGGGGAGGAGGGGGAGGCAAAATTCAAAGGCTGAGCCCATGGTTCATTATGAGATTGGAAACCTTATGCGAACCCCTCCAAGCCTCAGTTTCCTCACCTGTAAAATGGGTTCAATGACATTTCTCATTCATAAAGTTAAACAAGAAGACACAAGGAGATTGCCCAGCACGGTGTCTGGGCCCACTTAGCCTCAGTAAGTGAGAGCTTTTGTTAGTATTACAGTTACAGCTCCAGCCACATCACATCTGGGGAAACCCCGGCTGCAGCTCCCTCACTGCTCTGTGTGGCCCTCAGGCCAGCAGGGACTCTGGGAAGTGGCCGGTCCTCACAGGACGCAGCACAGTCCTCCCAAACCCCTGCTAGCCCACAACGAAGGGGTGCTTGCCTTACAGAACCTTGGCCACGTGCAAACACGGCTCTGGACTTAACATCAGTTTTCTGGGCAAACAGTGCCCAGTTCTCAGAGCTCTGGAGAACCCACCACTAGGGCTTCTAACCTCCCCTGAAATGTGTCCTTTTTATTCTTGAGGGGAATGTCTCCAAGTATTGTTAAATACCAACGAGAATACCTCGATCATCTGGGGACAAACACCTCTGGGGAAATCCCAGCCTTGGTTGACCCCGATGCTGAAAGCTCCAGCTGTGTTCTCATTCCTGGAGGAAGGGAGCTAAGAACAATGGCCTTGCCCACTCCTGGCCCTGGGGACAGGGTTTATCAGAGATCACTAGTCCACCTCCAGGCTGGAGGAGGGAAGGAGCTCCCGCAGGCGGGGCAGGCAGGAGAGACTGGTCCTGGGACGGCCTCCCCGCAGATGGTGAGAACAGGAAGCCTGACGCCCCCGACCCAAGAGGTGCCCGGGGGGCTACAATGGAGCTGCTGTCCACGTGGCATCTGATGTGTCCTCCTGTGGACTCTATGGGGTATTGTGCTCAGAGGCTCAGTTGTGTCCGACTCTGTGACCCCATGGACTGAAGCCCGCCGGGCTCCTCTGTCCANGGGGGCTACAATGGAGCTGCTGTCCACGTGGCATCTGATGTGTCCTCCTGTGGACTCTATGGGGTATTGTGCTCAGAGGCTCAGTTGTGTCCGACTCTGCGACCCCATGGACTGAAGCCCGCCGGGCTCCTCTGTCCATGAGATTTTCCAGGCAAGAATACAGGAGTGGGTTGCCATTTCCTCCTCCAGGCGATCTTCCCGACCCAGGAATCAAACCTGCATCTCTTGCATCTGCTACTTTGGCAGGTGAATTCTTTACCACTAGCACCGCCCGGGAAGCCCATGGAGACGGGGGTGATTCCAGTAAGTGGTAGAAAGGGGCTTCACATCTAAATCTGCCAGGCATCACAGTCGGTGTTTTCTAATTCCAGAGGAAGGGATTGTAGGTGTGGGCGTCCTTCCCTAGAGGGCGTGTGAGTGCGTGCCTACTCAGTTGCTTCAGTCGTGTCCAGCTCTTTGCCACCCCATGGACTGTAGCCTGCCAGGCTCCTCTGTCCATGGGATTCTCCAGGAAAGAACACTGGAGTGGGTTTCATTGCTCTCCTCCAGGGGATCTTCACGACACAGAGATCAAACCTGGATCTCCTGCACTGCATGCAGATTCTTTACGGCTGAACCCCTGGGGAAGCCCCCTCGAGGACGCACCCCTCCCTTGACTGCAGCCATGATGGATGCAAAAGTCCCCACGTGCCGCTTCTCTGGGGGCACTGCTGGCTCTAGCTGTTGGGTCCACATCACCCAGGGATGCCTGGGAAGCTACAGTCCTGTCCCCATCCCTAGACACAGCCCATTGCCCCCGACAGAGCGTGCTGGCCACAAACTCAATGTCATTCACATCCTGGAGCTCCCCTGGGGCCCAGGTGAGGCTAGAAACCTCCTGAACCCCATCCCTGCTTAGCTTCTTCTCTGCCTTGTCCTGCTCCTCTCCCTGGTCCTGAGTATCCTCCTGCGATAATTCACTTGCACAACCGTCCGTGTTCATGTTCTGCTTTTAGACAACCCAGCCTAAGTCAAAAAGAAGACAGACACAGCTCCTACCCTCTTGGGAGTCTGCACCCAGAGGGAGTCAAACCCGAGACACAGCCTGACCGTGACACGGGCCCTTCAACCACGACCACCGCTCCCCTACCAGATTGAGCATCAGGCGCTTCAAACATGCCGGGTGACCCCGTTCCCTTCTGACATCACTGAACACCAACAACAGCCCAGCCAAGAAGTTTCCTTAGCTCCTACTGGATAGATGGCGCTGAGGCTCAGAGAGGTTATCATTTGCCCAGGGTCACTGGCAACTCCTACATGGCTGCACTTGGATTTGACCTCAGTTCTGCCTGATTGCTGGACCCCAGGGCTTGCCTCCCACTCACAGAGGGGACCTGAATACATCTGAGATGGAGAGCAGGGATTCCAAATGGTTAGGGCCATCCCTGGGGCATGACCCAGGGATGCATGAATAGCTGGCTATTCCCTTCTGCCACCTCCGGCTCAAGGACGGCAGCCAGCGGGAGGTGACTCGCCAGCAGAGAGGGAGTGTGGGTCCCCGGTGACCGCTTCCCTGGCGCCGTCCTGGGCCCTTCCCACATCACAAGCCTGGGGGTCTCTCCCTCTCAAATGATTCCCACCCATCAGGCTCCTCTCCACCCCTCCCCCAATTCTTGTTATGTCACAGATCTTGCAGCTCAGCCAGGCAGATAGCAGGCAGAGAATGGGAATTTTTACCTGTTAATTCGTTTTCTGAGCCCCTGCTGCTGGCCAAGCCCGAACAGCTCCATGTCAGGCTCTGAAAGGAGTGGTGAGGGGAGGGGGCAGGAGGCAAATGGGGGAACATTACCCCTGCAGGCAGTGGTGGCTCCCCCGCCCTCAGGCCCCAGGCATGAATCCGACAGCCAGGCCCCTGAGTGAGGGCGGTGCAGTGAGGCCAGGGCAGGCTAGCCTCCTTGGATGCAAGAGCAGGACGGGGTTCTGGTTCCCAGAGCACCAGCCACCTGCTCACTCTTCCCATCTTGGAGAGGAAAGGGCAGAATGCCTCAGTCAGCCCACCACCTGGGGATGCAGCTGAGCCCAGCCCCTCATCCTTCAGCCCAGCCCCTTCAGCCCTCTGCAAAGGAGCTCTCCCAATGCACCCTGAGCCCTAGCTACCCTGGGCGTTGGGCTTCATTTAATCCTCAAAAACCGTGTTTCATCGACCTTGTATGGGAAAGTATCATTATCATCCCCATTCTACAGATGCAGAAACTGAGGTTCAAAATGATGCAGTATCCCCAACAAGTTCAACATAAAATCACCATGTGTGTGCATGCAAGCTCCATTGCTCAGTTGTGTCCGACTCTTTAAGACCCCATGGACTTGGGCCTGCCAGGCTCCTCTGTCCATGGAATTCTCCAGGCAAAAATACTGGAGTAGGTTGCCATCCCCTTCTCCAGGGGATCTTCCTTGAACCTGCGTCTCTTGCACTGGCTAGAGGATTCTTTACCACTGTGCCACCTTATGACCCAGCAATTCCACTCCTGGGTCGGTGCCCCAGAGAACTGAAGATGGGACTCAACAGACACTTGGACCCGAATGCTGACGGCGGCACTGTTCACAGTAGTCAAAAGATGGAAACACCCCAAATGTTCACCAATATTTACATGGATAAACATAGGAATGTAATAGATCCATTCAATGGAATACTATTCTCTCAGAAAAAGGAAGTGCCAATACGTGCAACAGTGTGGATAGACCTCCAAAACCTTATGCCAAGTGAAAGAAGTCAGGGACAAAAGACCGTGTGTTGTGTGATTCCATTTATATAAAATTTCTAGAATAGGTCAGTCCATATACACAGAAAGCAAACTAATGGTTGCCAGAGGCTGCAGGGAGGCATCCTTGATGTGTCTGGGGTTTTCTTTTGGGTGAAGGAAAGGCTCTGGAATTAGATAAAAGCGGTGATTGCATAACACTGTGGACTAAATGCCACTGGGCTGTTACTTTAAAATGGTTAATGTTATGTCCTGTGAATTTCACCTCAATTTTCTTTAATGAAATGAAGTTGTAATTATTATTATTATCTTTGGCCGTGCAGTGTGGCTTGCAGGATCTTAATTCCCCAACCAGAAGATTAAACCTGGGCACCCGCAGTGAAAGCGCTGAGTCCTAATCACAGGACTGCCAGGAAATTCTCTCACCTCGAATTTTGTTTAAAAGCTGAGGGAGACTGACAGGGGGAAGGTGATACAATTCACTGAAGATCAAGGGACAGGCGCGTGGGGAGCCAGGGCTCACTCTTGGGTCCTGCAGACTGCAGCACATGCCTTCGGCCACCACCCTCAGCTGCCTGACCTTGCTCTCCCATCTCTGGCCTTTACCTCTGTTGTTGCCTCGGCCAGCACGGCCCCCTTGTCCCATTTCTGCCCTCAAAATCCTACCCATTCTTCAAGGGCCTTGGTTAAAAGTCACCACCTCCATGAAGCCTTCCTGATTTCTCTCCTTGGAGGCCCTGGCCCTGTGCCCTGTCTTGGTCAGGCTTGCCTCCTGCCTCCTGCAGGGTTTGCAGTACACAGGCCTCTCCCTGGCTCCCCCACAGCCTGAGGGGGTCATCGCACTCACAGGTCCTGGTGAGGGTTAAAGGACATGAATGCCCATGGAGTTCTCCACTCTGGGCTTGGCAGGCAGAGAGCGCTCAATCAATGGCGCTTGTTAACAGGGCTGGGTTCACTGAGAAAGGACTCAAACCGGCTGGCTCATCTCTGCTTCCCTGGCACAGGCCCTGCTCCCAGCGGAACTCCTCAAACAATTGTGGAATGCAAGGGGAGAGACAGAAAACTCCCGGACAAGCAGGCACTTCCCTACCTGTCCTCCCGCTGGGCAGGAAGCCTGTCTTGGTTCACAGTTTATAATAAATGCAACTCCATTTCCTCCCGGCCACGCTGGCCCAGCACACACACACCCAGAGCTGGCTGTTTCTGCTGAATGCCTGGGGCTTCTGGGACCAGCCAGGTCCCGACTGAGTCCTAATGTTTTATTTCCTGAGGTATCTCCAGCCCCAGCTTCTGCAGATCAGGGCAAATCAGTTCTGGCCTCTGAACGTGAGCTCGCTAATGACTGCTGCTCTGCTTATTTCACTGGCTTAACTAATGAATATGCAATAAGACATTCATCATCATGGAAGCACTTTCTAAACTAAACGAATTATATACATTTAAGGTATTGGCATTAAGAATAATCCCAAACACCAGGCTGTGCCAACCTTTTCAAGATGCTTTTGGAAGCTCTTTTGAATCTGCAATGGAATGTGAATTAAAGATGCCAAGAAATTCACTTCAAATAAAACAAGGCGGCCAAATTAGAAAGTCCTCACTCCAGGAAAGGCAAAGAGATATGCACCTCCTTGATCTTCCTCTCCATTTGGCTGTTGATGGCAAGACAGTCTAAGGATGGGGGTAGGGGATGGGAGGTAGAGAAGCCGACTACCTCTCCAATTGATACTCAAAAGAGAAAGAGGCAGCTTGGGACCAGAGAAGTTCAGCCCAGACACTTGCTAACTCTGAGATGGCGGGCAGTTCCTTAAATCCCTTATTGTCAGGTGGTGTGGGGGCCTGGGGAGATGGGGTGATGACTTTCACCTCCCTGAGTGGTGATGAGCATCAGCACAGGGGAGACAGACGTGCACAGCACCTGGATGGGCACAGCGGCAGCTCTCCATAGTATTTATTCCCTTCCTTTTCAAACTATCCCCAGACACCATTTAGAGAGTAAGGAAAGAAAAGCACAGACTGAAAGCTGTGTTTATTATACATATGTATGACAGAGGACTTGCATCCAGAATATGTAAAGAATGTCTACAAATCAATAAGAAAATAACCGAGTTGAAATTGGGTGAAAGACTTGAAAAGGTCCACCCTAAAGAAGACATCCACATAGCTGATAAGTATATGAAAAGGTGCTCGGCATCATTACTCATCAGGTAAATGCAAAAAAATCAGTGTCTCCTTGTGGTGCTGAGATACTGACACACAAGATACTGATCAGTGAGACACTGACCCACTGGTTGACTAAAATTGAACAGAGGGGTGACATCAAGCGTGAGTAAGGAGATAGAGAGACTAGAACATTCACAAACAGGTGGCAGGACCTTCACATGGCACAACCGTCCTGTTTGGTACTGTCTATTGAAGTCAAACCCATGACAATTCAGCATTTCCACTTGTGTGTCTGTGTCTGTGTGTGTCTGTATGTCTGTGTGTGTGTCTCTGTGTGTGTGTGTGTCTGTGTGTGTGTGTCTGTGTGTGTGTGTCTGTATGTCTGTGTGTGTCTGTGTGTGTGTCTGTGTGTGTCTCTCTGTGTGTGTCTGTGTGTGTGTCTCTCTGTGTGTGTCTCTGTGTGTGTGTCTGTGTGTGTGTCTCTCTGTGTGTGTCTCTGTGTGTGTCTCTGTGTGTCTGTGTGTGTCTGTATGTGTGTGTCTGTGTGTGTCTGTGTGTCTGTTTCTCTGTGTGTGTGTCTGTGTGTGTCTCTGTGTGTGTGTGTCTGTGTGTCTGTCTGTGTGTTTCTCTGTGTGTGTGTCTGTGTGTCTGTGTGTGTTTCTCTGTGTGTGTCTGTGTCTCTGTGTGTGTCTCTGTGTGTCTCTGTGTGTGTCTGTGTGTGTGTCTGTGTGTCTCTGTGTGTCTGTGTGTGTCTGTGTGTGTCTGTGTGTGTGTCTGTGTGTGTCTGTGTGTGTGTCTGTTTCTCTGTGTGTGTCTCTGTGTGTGTGTGTGTCTGTGTGTATGTCTGTGTGTGTTTTCTCTGTGTGTGTGTCTCTGTGTGTCTCTGTGTGTGTGTCTGTGTGTGTCTGTGTGTGTCTGTGTGTGATGGGATATTACACAGCAGTTAAAATCAAGAACTACTGTCACGCGCAGCAACATGGAAGGATCATGTTCACTGTGTTGAACGAAAGAAGCCAAGCCTGGAGGGACTCAAGCTGTATGATTCCATTTATATGAAGTTCAAGAGCAAGAACAACAGCTTGATTGTGCCTGAAGCCAGAACAGTAGGTACCTGGGAGTAAGCGGGGCTGAGGAAAGCACTGTCAACCGGGATGGGACACAGGAGCGCCCCTGGGCTGGTGGGATGGGTGCCCGCCAACCTCCCTGGCCTTGGCATGAGCCTCTCCCTCATCTGTCATGAGGCCACATGGCACTCTTCACTCCATCCTTCCCCACTCAATTCCATCCCTGCCCCCGGGCCACCGCACATCTTGCCATCTCAAACTGGAACCCTCCTCTCCCCGGTTCTGCATGGCCAGGCTTCACCTCCAGTTTGATCTGCACGGTGGTTATTCAGTCCATAAAAGAATCATTGAGCTGTATACCGGAGATGGATATATTTTACTATATATGTATTATCCCTAAAAGGATTTTTTTTTAATTCCCAGAAGATTGAACTTCCTTGGTGATCCAGTGGCTTAGGCGTCACACCTCCCAATGCACGGGGTTTGATTCCTGGTCAGGGAGCCAGATCTCACTTGCTATAACTAAAGACCCTGCATACCACAGCAAAGGTAGAAGGTCCCACATGCCACAAGGAAGACCTGCTGCTGCTGCTGCTGAGTCGCGTCAGTAGGGTCTGACTCTGTGCGACCCTGTAGACGGCAGCCCACCAGGCTCCCCCGCCCCTGGGATTCTCCAGGCAAGAACCCTGGAGTGGGTTGCCATTTCCTTCTCCAATGCATGAAAGTGAAAAGTGAAAGTGAGGTCGCTCAGTCGTCTCCGACTCTTGGCGACCCCATGGACTGCAGCCTTCCAGGCTCTTCCATCCATGGGATTTTCCAGGCAAGAGCACTGGAGTGGGGTGCCATCACCTTCTCCAAGGAAGACCTAGTGCAGCCTAATAAATAAATAACCAGAGGATCCACTAGACCCAGCCACCTCGAAGGCATGTCAGCTCTATCATTTTATGATTCTCAGAGCCTGGAGAATGATTCTTAGAGTCTGATGCTAGAATCTGAAGGTGGTATGTTCATTTTATTCTTTCTCTTCCCTTTCACTTGCCGAGAGAGGCCCCTGCTCTGGCTCGCTCTCCCTCCCTGACTCTGTAAGTCAGTCGGTCACTCCTGGCCTCATCACCCCATCTGCAAAAAAGAGAGGGTCGTGCTGCCAGGACTCCCCTCCAAGAGGGAGAAACATGGTCATGCACGGGAAATGCTCCGAGCATCACAGAGCAAAAATGCTAACTGCATTCCCAGAATTGCTAGCAGATGTCTCTTTGCATGGGGTCAAATACATTCAGGCAGAATTGCAAGTACTACAGCGAGGGTGTGGTTTAAAACTCAAACTTGGCCCATGTGTGTTTCTTCAGTGTCGAGGGATCTAGAGACAGTGGCCATGGAACAAAAGTCATCATGGGAAGTGGACAGCCACCGGTTTGACCTGGGAAAGCACCGGTGCTAGCGTGATCCACAGGCTCTCCGGCCAGGACCGAGCTGGGCTCATCCTTGAAGGAGACAGAGGCAGTTCCTGGGCTGGGGCTTCTGCTAACCTTTCAAGGGGAAGAGAACTGAAGCTGGAGTCTGGGGTCCTGCATTCCAGGCTTGCTTCTGCCTCCAAATGCTGTATGACATTGCCCACCAACTTCTCACCTCCAGAGCCTCAGTTTCCCCACTGTACTATAAACGGATGGACTAGATCCTATTTAGAGATCCTTTCAGCTAGAGTTGTTTGTGCTTAATCGCTCAGTTGTGTCCGACGCTTTGTGACCCCATAAACTATAGCCCACCAGGCTCCTCTGTCCATGGGATTTTTCAGGCAAGAATACTGGGGTGGGTTGCCATTTCCTTTTCCAGGGAGAAATGTTTATGAGCTTGTAAACTGCTTACTTCTTAAAGTCAAAATTAAACTATGTCCCTCCTTGCTTAAAACCTTATCTACTGCTTCTTATTCAGCTTAAAAGTCCAAATCCATGATCAGATCCTCATAGTTAGATGCCTGCCAACCTCCCCAGCCTTGGCTTGAACCTCTCTCTCGTCTGTCACTAGATCCCAGCCGTAATGCTCTTCCCTCCAGCCCACAACACTCAGGTCCATTCCTGACCCAGGGCCTTTGCACATCCTGCCCTCTGACCTCGGAACTGTGCTCTCCCTAGCTCTGCATGGCCGACCCTTGCCTGTCTCAGGACCCTGACTCAGAGCTCTGCTCCTCCAAGACCTTCCCTGAGCAGAGACGCAGTCCCTCCCTGTGTTTTCTTTTTCTACCTTCATTCCACTGATTAAAACATGGAATCCTTGGAGGAACTCGGGGTTTTCTTGTCTTCTGTCCTCTGCACTGCGGTGTAAGCTCCATGTGGTCAGCCACGGTGTCTGTCACCATTAAATCCTCTGACATAGACACAGTAGACACTCCGTGTATATCTGCATTTTTTTTTTTCATCCTCTCAGGCAGCACTCCAGAGCTCCTGCTGCCTTCAGAAGCTTATGTCAGAATTTCCCAAAGAAAGAAAATGTTCAGGTATAGAGGACCCAGCAGGTACTGTGACGATGCCAGTCTCTCTGTATCCTTGTGTCATTTAATTCTCGCTAGAGCCTTCAGAGACAGGATTAGTTGGGTAACTGAGGCTCAGAGCAGTGAAGAGATGTGCCCACAGTCACATACCTGAAGCCCTGAGCTGGGACACAGATGGCTCTGTGCCATCTGTGGGCGGATGATTCCATCTCTCCAGGCTGTGCTTTTCTTGTCTGTAAAGTGGGGCTAAGGCCTCCTACCTGTGCTGCAAGCTGCGTCATGATCAAGCGGGATAATTAAGGAGGGACGCTTTGCACACTGGCAACAGCGGGCAGCTGCACTGATGTTGAAACGGAGGTTTGCTTTGCCCGTCAGAGTCTGTGCCTGCCCCTCCCAGAGGCAGCCAGTGAGGGGAAAGAGAGCCTTCTGGAGTCAGACGGCCCTGGATTGGAATCCTGCTGCATCCCAGCTCAGAGCTGAGTGCCCTCAGGCGTACAGTACATGTCTTTGAACTTGAGTCTACTCTGCAAAATGAGAAGAATAATTCCCTCCCCCACCCCCTACCCTGCCCAACTAGTTAAAAACATTAAGCGCGATCACCTATGAAAAGGGCTTTATTCCTTCCAAAGCACTGTGCAAATGTTGCTTTTGATGTCTTGTGGCTTCCAGCTTTCCGCTAGAGAGAGAGGCCCCTGTAGGTGAAACAGGCAAGGATACTCACTCCACCCCCAGGTAACAAGGCTGATTGTGCTTTATGGGCCTTCACGGAATGCCCGGCACTGTGGGACACCCTCTCAAGCAGTCTCCTGTGCGCTTAGCAGTGCCCTCTGCATCACCTTCAGCCCCATTTAATAGATGGGTAAACTGAACCAGTCAATCCTAAAGGAAATTAACCCTAAATATTCACTGGAAGGACTGATACTGAAGCTGAAGCTCCAATACCTTGGCCACCTGATGCCAAGAGCCGACTCACTGAAAAAGACCCTGATGCTGGGAACGATTAAGGGCAGGAGGAGAAGGGGGCGACAGAGGATGAGATAGTAAGATAGCATCATTGACTCAATGGACATGAGTTTGAGCAAACTCCAGGAGATAGTGAAGGACAGGGAAGTCTGACTTGCTGCAGTCCATGGGGTCACAAGGAGTCAGACACGACTGAGTGAAGAACAACGATAAACTGAGCCTCAAGTAACCTTGCTCGAGCTTCCCTGGCTGTCGTGGGGAAGTTTTTTCCCCGTGGAGGACTTGGCCAAGCCGGCGCCTTTGTTTCTTGTAGAGTGAGGTCCAGGGTGACCTGGGACACTGCTCATTCCCGAGGTGGCCCTGCACACGGGGAGGTGCTGGCCGTGGGCTCCACTCTGCAAGGGACCAAGCACAGTAACCCACCCTGAGCGTGGCACCTAGGAATGTGCACACAGAAAGGGGACTGTGCCTGGGGTGGGCAGGACCAGCTCTGGGCCCAGGGGACCTTCCTGCGTGGGGATCCCTGGGGGTCACCTCGGCCTCCTTAGATAATCACTGGCCCAGCCTGCCACCTGGCTCCTCCCCACCCCCACTCCTCAACGGCCCTTGAGCATCTGGGGCATCACTCTGTCACCTTTCCCCCATCACACGCTCACTTCTGACGGTGCCAGTCTTGGCTTCCACAAGCCATTAGACAAGATTCGTGAAGCAGAGAGAAGGCAGGCGGTGGGGGGAAGGGTCGGCAGAAAGGGACCCTGGGGCAGACAGACTCCAGGCGATGGGGAGACAGGGAGACAGAGGAGGCAGGCTGGAGGAGAGAGGGAGAGAGGCAGCGGGATCTGGGCTCGAGAGAGGATGTGCGGGGCAGACAGAAATGCCAGGACACCCGGGAGCCCCTGGAAGGGAGAAGGGCGGACCAGAGGCCCCAGGCAAAGGGGACAGAGAGCCCGAGGGAGAACCTCAGCGGACTCAGGCTCATGCAGCTGGCCTTGTCCCAGAGGGTGCCCGAGAAGTGGTTTCCCCTTGCAGGAGCCCAGAGAGACAGCTTTCGTGGAGGGAGGGCAGGGTGGGAGCCGAGAGACCCGAGTCCGGGACACTAATGCTGTGAACCACAGGACCACTTGCCCTGGAGGTAAACTGAGCAGAAACGCATCTGCGAGGCCACCACCATGCTCACAGCAGCCCGGTCCACAACAGCCAAAATCACCGCAAGCCACCCGTACCTGCCAGTTCTCCAGAGACACAGAGCCAAGAGCAGCTTTATATATATACACGTGTGTATCTATGTATCTCACACATATCATACATGCACAATATTACATATGTGTAATATATCTGTGTGCGTATATACTGAGAGATTTCTCCGAAGGAACTGCTTCATACTGTTGTCAGGCTGGCAAGTCCCAAATCTAAAAGGTGGTTTGGAAGCTCAGATGGGAGTTGATGCATTCTTGAGGCAGAATTCCTTCTTTCCTGGAAAACCTGTTTTTGCTCTTAAGGCCTTTTAATTGATTGGATAAGGCCCTTCTACACATCTAAAGTCAAGGGATTGCAGATGGTCTAGCCACGTCTACAAAAGACCTTCAGGGCAACGCCTTGACTGGTGTTAGCTCCGGTCACCGGGTACAACAGCTCTGCCAAGCTGATACATCACACCACCTCGTATGGTTTCCTCTGGCTGCTCTGATGAATTACCACAAATGTAGGGGCTTATAGCAAGACACGGTTATTCTCTCACAGTTTGGCAAGTCAGAAGTCCTTTGAAATGGGACTCAGCAAAAATCAAGCTGTTAGCAGGGCTGTGTTCCTTCTGGAAACACGAGGGAGAAGCCTCTTCCAGATTCGAGATGCTGCCTGTGTTTCTTGCCTCACAGTCCCTCTGTCTTCAACGTCAGCCAAGGCCAGCCTGCATCTTCCAACACTCCCCTCTGTAGTCAAACTCCCCTTTGCCTCTTTTAAAGATCCATGTGATTAGACTGACCCCACCCAGATCATCCAGGATAATCTCCCATCTCACGACCCTTCACTTGTCTACAAAGTCCCTTGAGCCATGTAAGAAAATAAATTCAGAGGTTCCAGGAGGCATTTGGATGTGGGCATCTTTGAGGGCTCATTACTCTGCCTACTACTCCACTCGGAGGCTCATCACCAGTGGAGGGGACGCATCTTGGTGCCACCACCCACCCAGGGAAACGGAGGCAGTGTGATCAGAGTTGGGCTGTAGATGGCTTTCCCAGCAAAACAGGACCCCTGACAGCCGTCCAGACCCCATGGAAGACCCAGAAGAGCTCTCAGGAAATAAGGGTAAGATCAGCTTAGAACTCCAAAGGACTGTGAGGTCTGACAAAGGATTCACTGACTCCCTGCACGAGTGTGCTGTGGATCTACAGGTCAAGGTACAAGCCTCTCTGTGGCCATTTCGGTGATTGTGTTGTTGTCCAGCTGCTAAGTCGCATCCGACTCTTTTACAGCCCCATGGACTATAGCCCGCCTGGCTCCTGTGTCCATGGGATTTCCCAGGCAAGAATACTGGAGTGGTTGCCATTCCTTCTCCAGGGGATCTTCCTGACCCAGGGCTTGAACTCCTTGGGTTGGCAGGTGGACTTACCCTTACCTTCGTTACGTGTCCAGTGATTCTGATCCCTGGTACCAGAGTCTGCACCCTAAGCGCTAGCTAAGAGCTTCACATACGGTAGAAGCTTTGTCAGGGCTCTTCCAAGGTCCCCTTTGTGTGTTTCTTCCTCCCAAGGCCTGTACCTGCCACCCTCATGAGAAGACTGAGCTTGGGCTGCCAGAGAGCTTTGTCCCCGTGTTTAGGAAACCAGAAGTGTCTGGGAGCTTACATCCTCCCCCATATGCTTGGGTGGCCCTCAGACACTGGCTGAGGGCATGGGCAGATGTGAGCCAGCTTTCTTGTCTCAGGTTGAGACAGACTCAGAGATGCAATCTACATCCCAGAGTTGCCGGTGGGGTTGGGGAGCAGCCTCTGCAGGACTCAGCCTGACTTTGCTCCCTTTCTCGGCTTCTTTTCCTTCCCCATTCTGCTCCCATTTCTTACTGGTTTCTTTCTGAATAAATCCCTTATTCATAAATGCTTATCTCGGAGTCTGCTTCTGGGGCATCCAGACAAGGATACATATGTCATCTCATTTAACATCAGTCCTTCAAAGTGAAGGCTGTGATGATTCCCATGTTTCACATGAGGAAACTGGGGCCAAAGAAGTTTAACAATATGCCCAAGAGCGGGGTGACAGAGGACGAGATGGTTGGATAGCATCACTGACTCAATGGACATGGGTTTAAACAAGCTCCAGGAGATGGTGAAGGACAGGGAACTCTGGCACGCTGCAGTCCCTGGGGCCGAAAAGAGTCGGACACGACTGAGCGACGGAACAGCAACCAAGTTACAAAGTAAGTAAGTGGCCGAGCGGGATTCGAACAGCCGTCAGTCTGAGACCAAGCGTTCCAGCCTCCCCTCTTCCCTGTGTGATGGCTTCCCCAACCCCTTGGAGATGTGAGAACGTGGAGGAAGAGGGCTGGGGAGAGACAGCTAGCAAAGGACGACGGGTGAAAAGCCCTGTGGGTCTTGGGCTTCACGAAGTAAAAAGCAAACACAAACCAGATTCGTCATTCGCCAGCTCAGGCACGAAGTGTGATCCGAAGCCCACGTCAGGCCTTCTCTGGGGCTGCTTCTCTCGCTCCCCGAGGAGGCACCCTCTGGACTCTCCCCCTCCCAGCCAGCGCAAGGCCCAGCTCAGGCAGCGGTTCGCTTTCTCAGCAGGGAAGGGGGCTCTGAGGGGCCGTGGGGGCTGGCGGGCCCTTGCTTGTGTCCGAGGGGCTGAGGCCCAAGGCTGGGAAGGGCTAATGGCCTGCTCTCCAGTGTCCTGGCCCCCTCATCTCCCCATGGGGTCCTTTTGAAAGAAAGAAAAAGAAATCATAGACAGGTCCCTCTTTGCTCCTAGTCTTGGAGACCGCCTGGGTTTAAACCTTGGAAACAAAGGCTGACCCCTGGGCTGCACGAGGCCGGGCAGAGGGGGGCAGCAGTAATTAATGATCTCCCAGCTGCCGTCATAAATTCCTTTTCTGTGTGTTATTTACTTGCCCAGCAGGTTCCATCTGGGCAGGTGATGGGCAAATCAGCCTCCGCTTTAGATGGGAGACAGCGCTCAATTACAGATGATCATGAAAGGGGGAGTTTTTATTCTCCTGCAAGTCCCCGCATCCCAGAGACCCAGGTGACTTTTAAAGAAGGAAAAATCAAGGCAGAAGTAAGGTGTGGATCAGGGCCGATGTGCGTACACAGCACCTTCTCTGATGCTTCCAGGTCCTCTGCCCTGCTGGCCACCCTTCTACCAGGATCCACAGCAAATTTAGCCACCGCAGAAGAGCACCATGATTTAAGATTATGTCATGCACCCTCGTAAGATGCATCTAGCATAAAGGATAAGAGCATTTAACAACTGTTCTCGGGGGGAAGTTGGTCATTAATGAAGTGCTGGGGGGTGTAAGAGGAAAGAAGTACAGGCCAGGGAGGACTTCCTGGAGGAGGTGGACGGTAACACCCTTGGGGGCAGGGCAGGCAAAGGCAAAGGAGGAGTAATTATCATGCAGCTACCATTTGTGGCATGCCAGGTGGTGGGGGCCTCACTTAGCCTCTAATCATTAAATGAACCCAGCAAGGTAATCTTGGCTAATGATTAATGATTTGGCCCAGTTCACAAAGGCGGTGATGGTGGTGGTTTAGTTGTTCAGTCACGTTCAACTCTTTGTGATCCTATAGATTATAGCCTGCAAGGCTCCTCTGTGCACGGGATTTTCCAGGCAAGAATACTGAAGTGGGTTGCCCTTTCCTTCTCCAGAGGATCTTCCCAACCCGGGGATCGAATCTGGGTCTCCTGCATTGCAGGTGGATTCCTACATTGTGGATTCTTCACCAACTAAGCCACCAGGGAAGCCCCAAGGAAATCTTACTAGTTCACTTGATAGAAGAAAGAATGGGATAAGAGAGGCTTGGCTGCGTGCCCAAGGGCACTAAGCCAACAGGAAAGAAAGCTAGGATTTAAGCCCAGGTCCACATGTCCTGCCCTGTGCCCTAAGTCATGAACAGCTGGGCACAGAAGTCAACAGTAAGGGACCTACCATGCTGTGGAGCTCCGAGCTGAGAGAGAGTGCGTCTGTTGGAGCAGCGTAGGCAGGCTTCCTGGAGGAGGTGTTTTCCAAATGTGGAAGCTTTGGGCCGTCAGAGAAGGGAGGAAGGGCATTCCTGATGGACGGCATTATGCGGGGAAAGGCATAGGGTGGGAGTGCAGAGAGGTGTTAGTGAACAGCCTCACTTAGTAGATGTCAAAGGGGCACTGCTGGAAAATAAAAGTGCCCGGGATGTTTCACTCAGGTAGTCTGGCTGTCTGGGTCCTGGCGCTCCCTCTGGTAAGAATCCCTTATCCTGGATCTTTGCTCGGTTCATTCCCTTATTTCACGCAGGTCTCTACTCGGATGTTGCCTCCTCCAAGAGGCCTTCCTGGACCACTGTGTCTCAGGCAGCTCCCTGCTCCACCAGTTACTCCCTGAAGGAAAGTTCTGGGGGATGCGGACTTTGTTCACTGTTTTCCCAGCATGGAGAATATCGCCCAGCACCGAGTGGACATCGGCATACATTTGTGTAGTAGCCAAGATATGTAAGCACCCTAAGTGTCCATCAACAAATGAACGGATAAAGAAGATGTGGTATATGTCCACAGTGGAATATTACTCAGCCACAAAAGGGGTAAGACATTGCCATTTGCATCAACATGGATGGACCTAGAGATTATCACACTAAGTCAGACAGAAAGACAAATGTATGATACAAGTTTCATGTGAAATCTAAACAAAAAATACAAATCAACTTGTTAACAAAAGAGAAACAGACTCACAGACATAGAAAAGAAATTTACAGTTACTACAAAGGAAAGTGGGGAGAGGGATAGATTAGGAGGATGGCATTAACAGATACAGAGTACTGTCTATATAAAATGGGACTCCCCGAGTAGCTCAAATGGTAAAGAATCTGCCTGGAATGCCAGAGACCTGGGTGTAATCCCTGGGTCAGGAAGATCCCCTGGAGAAGGGCATGGCAACCCACTCCAGTACTCTTGCCTGGAGAATCCCATGGACGGAGGAGCCTGGTGGGTTACAGTCCATGGGGTCGCAAAGAGTCGGACATGAACTGAGCAACTAAGACACAGACATATATAAAATAGGTAGACAACAAGAATTTACTGTGGAGCACAGGGAACCGTATTCAGTATCTTATAATAATGTATCACAAAAGCGAATCTGAAGCTGTACCCTGAAACTAACACGATATTGTAAATCAACTCTGATTAAATTAAAAAAAAAAATACAGTTGTGACTGACTGAATGAATGAGGACATGAATGGCCCCGACCGACACTCTGATTACCGACTTCCCCAGCAGGACCAGGGGGTGGGGAATGGGCTATGTGAACCAGCACAGTGATGCTCAGGTCTGGATTTGTGGGTTGGCTTGTCCCAAAGCCAAGTTCTCGGGTCCCTGGGGCTGGCAAAGGCAAAGGCCTGGGTGAAGGAATTGAGGGCGATGAACCAGAAAATGTAACACCACCCATCAGCGCTAGTATGCCGTGGAGTCCTGACTTTTTTTTTTTTTTTNACTGCCTCTGGCAAGACCAGCCCCAACCACGCAGGAGAAGAGCCAGTTTTAAGGCAACGCTGAAGGAAGGACGTTCAGCAAAACTTGACTCCATCCTCAGAACCACATTCACACCTAGAAACCAGAAGCTTCAATACCGGTGGATGTTCTAAACGATCCACAGAACCCGGGTCTGAGATGATGCTCCCTGTTCAGACAGGCAAAGGCCTGCAGCATCTGCTCACGAGGGGCCTCTCCAGCCTGTCTCTAGAATATCAGGGTCAGGACCGCTGTGAGAGACGCTAGGCCACTTGGCAAATGGAGAAGCTGAGGCTCGGGGAAGGCAGACCACGTGCTTCCAGGACCAGGACCCAGGCCTAGGCCCCTCGAGTCCCAGCCGGGTCTCAGACAGATGCAGGACACTGGGCCAGCCACGCCTCGGAAGCCCGTGCCACCTCCCCACCTGTGATGAGCTGGAAACAGGGAACCCTGGCTGGGAGCCTGGGTGGGGCGCCCTGCCACGTGCCCTCTGGCCCCCTGGTGGGGCTGAGCCAGGAAATCCTCCAGCTCTGGGGCCCCTGGCTCGCCCCAGCCCCAGAGCCCTGGGCAGAGGAAGGTCAGGGTCAGGGCCCCGGAGAGCTGTGTCCTGGAGGATGTATAGAAATAGCGTCCCCTGCTTGGGCAGGGCTCGCGGAGGGAAATGGGCTTTCCTGTCATTCAGTGTCTGTCCTGCACCAGCCAAGTCAAACAACAGAGACTCGCCCACATCACACACCTAGCCAGAGGCAAAACCTGGATATCCTGACTGGCGGGCTACTGCTCCCAGCCCTCCTAGCCTAAAACATACTTACGGCTAAAAGGAACATATATGAGCACTCAGCGTGGAAAGAACTGGAAGTCTGTAGACAGACTCTCTGGCTTCTTGCATGGATGGATGATTTCACTATGGGACTCCGCTGTCTGGCTTCAGCCAGCCCATGTACAAAGCAGGTACCGCTGGGGATCATTGCCAGGTTGGATATAAGTGACCGGCACCGAGAGAAGTGTCTGGATCACAGTGGTTAAGGTTTTGGACCCAGGGAAGGGTAGCCTGGTGAGACTTCAGATCCTGAGGCCTTGTTTTCCCATCTGGGAAGGAGATGGGTGGGGAAGTGCCGCCGCCACCATAGCTGATGTGCCTGAGGCACTTTGCATCGTACCTGGATGATGTGGGTACGTGCTGAGTCTGCGCTGGGGATGGTGCGCTAGTCCTTCCGCGTCTCAGTGGTGGCTGGAGTGGAATAAAGAGTTCCCAAGCCTCCCCGCCCCCATAGTAGACTTACCCATCCACACCCTTGCCACAGCCTCACATGGGCAGTGATTGCCCGCCCTTTGATTTCGGGCCTGAGTGAGTGACTTGCTTTGACTAGCAGGATGTCAGAGCGGAGCATGGCTGTCCCTGCACGGCTGGGAGGGCCCTCTTGGGCACTGGTCAAATGCCATGGAAAGAACATGTCTCATAGCCTGGCCTGCAGAATAAACACGCACAGAGCAGACCTCAAGCCACAGTAGCTGCTTGTCTAAGGAGGATGAGACACGTGGTACAGACTCAAAGCCCGAGTCCAGGCCAGCCCAACCAAGGTGCAGCTGTCTCACAGCCCACGAACAGGAGAGTAACTGTGGCTTTAAGCCACTGAGCTTTGGGATCTTTGGTTATGCGGCATTATTTTGATGATAACAAATGCAACTCCCATTGTACTGTGAGGAAGAGAGGTTAAGTGACTGGCTCAGCTCATGATGCTGGCAGAGAGCAAAGCTAGGGCTGAAACCCAAGACGGCCCCCTGAGACAGACCCTCAAGCTGCCTCTCCAGCAGGCCAAGGCAGTGATGCCCACCAGGTATCCCCTGAAGGGCTGCTGCCAAGCAGACCCCTCCATCCTCCCTTCCAGCCCCACACTTTCCTGAGCAGGGGGTGGGATGGGGGTGTTGGTTGGAGTAGCCCCATCAGACTGCATCCAGGCCACCAACCCCAGCTCTGGGACCCGAGCCCTGCTGTCCACAGGACCAGATCCCCTGCCCTAAATGTTGCCCTCCCCAGGACGGACACTCTGATGTATCACCCTCTCATTCGCCCTTGGCAGGGACAGACCAGGTGAAAGGGAAGGAGAGGGAGAGCAGACAGCAGTCAGCAGAGGAGGTTGTCAGGTTCTTGCTGGGCCCACCTACCTCCCACACCCGGACAGCAGGCAGCCAGGGAGCCAGCTCCTTTGAATAAATCTACATTCACTTAGATTGGCAGGCAGCAGGCTTGAGTGGGAGCAAGAGCACATAGGAGAAGCAGGCGGTCAGCATCTATTTCCACGGTCTCACTCCCAGCGTGAGTCTCTGTCAGGGCACAGTCTCCAGACGTGTGCAGGGTCCTCCCCTTCTCTGAGAAGGCAGCAGTTACAGCAGGAAGAGCGTGTTGTTTGCAGTGAAAGGGGTTCCAATCCAGGCCTCTTCCTAGCTGCAAGGCCAGAAACCAGTTCTCTGGGCCTCAAAACCCAGTATAAGGAAGAAAGGCTTAAGACCCACCCCCGGGGTTGCTATCAAGAGTTCACATGTTACGAGCACCAGGGTCTGGTGTAAACTCTAAAGCATTGTCACACAGTAGCTAACACTGTTCTCTGATGTTTAAAAGACACTTGGTCCTTGGAAGAAAAGCCATGAGAAACCTAGACAGCATCTTAAAAAGCAGAGACATTACTTTGCCAACAAAGGTCCATCTAGTCAAAGTTATGGTTTTTCCAGTAGTCATGTATGGATGTGAGAGTTGGACTATAAAGAAAGCTGAGCACCGAAGAATTGATGCTTTGAACTGTGGTGTTGGAGAAGACTCTTGAGAGTTCCTTGGACTGCAAGGAAATCCAACCAGTCCATCCTAAAGGAAATCAGTTCTGAATATTCAATGGAAGGACTGATGCTGAAGCTGAAACTCCAATACTTTGGTCTCCTGATGCGAAGATCTGAGTCCTTGGAAAAGACCCTGATGCTGGGAAAGATTGAAGGCGGGAGGAAAAGGGGACGACAGAGGAAGAGATGGTTGCATGGCATCACCGATTCGATGGACATGAGTTTGAGCAAGCTCCGGGAGTTGGTGATGGACAAGGAAGCCTGGCGTGCTGCAGTCCATGGGGTCACAGAGAGTCAGACATGACTGAGTGACTGAACTGAACTGATTCTCTGATGTTGGTCTGTGCCAAGGGTGGATACAAAGGCACTTGATTCTGATGAACCAGAGGGGAAAACCCACAGATGCTGAAATGGCTACAAGCACAAACATACCCAAAGTGGCCTCCTGCCAATTTAGCCACAAGCGATGCAGGAAAGGCAGATGTAGCACACATGTAACTATCGTGCCTTCTAATTCCCACGGGGGGCAGACATCACTAATCAATGACAATATTCTTTGCTGATCAACACAGAAGGAACCTCAGAGTCATTTCAGGCCAGTGCACGGGCAGCTGCCATCAGTCGTCTGAATAGGTACAATGAGTAAAGCCTATTTCTCCTCCCTGGTCCAGTCCTGCACTGGACTGGTAGTTGATAAATATCTGTCAAATGAACCTTATCTATCCCAGCCACCCAGATCCCAACACACACACACACACACACACACCCTCTGCAGAGGGGCTGGCCAGCTGTAGGGTTGGGTAATCAACCTACAGTCTTGTTTTACAAAACAGAAGCCCTGGGCGAGTGGTAGACTTGCCCCAGGCAGCACAGGGGCGCACAACAACTCAGGTCTCTAGATTCTGCTGCTTCCCCCACCGCACCAGTGTTTTTCACACTGACACTGGCTTTGTTTTCTGGACAAAGTGGGGGGAAAGGAAGGGACTAGTCTTCCCTGTCTCATCAGTCTCTGACACGTGAGGCTCAGGGAGACCCTCCATCTTCTCGCCCCCTCCCCAGTTTTCTCTGCTTCATCCACCCAGCCATCTGTATGTTCCTGGATCTCACAGTCCCCGCGCAGCGGCCCACATCTGGCCCCTCTGCCTCCCAATGTCCCAGGGCTGGAGGGCTCTCAAGCTCGACTCTCAACGACCCCTTCTAAGAGAGGTTGCTCTTTCCCTGGCCCCTCGCTCTGAAGTGGCTGCACCCTCAGACCCCATTATCCTGCTCTGTGATCTCCTTTCCTTTTCCTTAGCATGTCATTCTCACTATAGCATCCTCAGGGCTTAGAACGTCCCCAGCATCAAGTAGGTAGCTGATAAATATTTGTCAAATGAATCTTATCTATCCCAGCCACCCAGATCCCAACACACACACACACACACACACACACACACACACACACACACACCCCTCTGCAGAGAGGCTGGCCAGCTGTAGGGTTGGAAAATCAAGCTTCTGCCTCTTCATTCTCAGTCATCTCCTGGGAAAGGGAAGGTTTACTTTGGACCCTTGGTTTCAGATGTGAGTTGGACTGAGAAGAACTCTGAGATAATGTGGGACCAGCTCCTTGTTCCTGGCTCACCCACTCTGCGCCCAGATCATGTGTCACAGAAAGCAGGTCTCGAGGGCTGGGAAGTTCCCCCAGGAGTGCTGCCTCGCGGGACAGCCCCAGAACCCTGGTGGGCTTCCGTCTTCACATGGGCCAAAGCTTGGGCCGACCCCAAGGTGAGGCCCATGGAGGCCCTGAGCTCGCACAGCTGAGAACCCGGTCCCCGGGCTTTCTCCCCCGAGGGTCAGCAGCTGGCGCCTCTGCACCCGTTTTTACTCTTTCTCCTCTCCCCACTTGATTCACCACCTCCAGCTGCAACAAAGGTCCATCTAGTCAAAGCTATGGTTTTTCCAATGGTCATGTATGGCTGTGAGAGTTGGACTATAAAGAAAGTTGAGCACCGAAGAACTGATGCTTTTGAACTGTGGTGTTGGAGAAGACTCTTGAGATTCCCTTGGACTGCAAGGAGATCCAACAAGTCCATTCTAAAGGAGATCAGTCCTGTTTGGGAAGGACTGATGCTGAAGCTGAAATTCCAATACTTTGGCCACCTGATGCGAAGAACTGACTCATTGGGAAAGACCCTGATGCTGGGAAGATCGAAGGCAGGAGGAGAAGGGAACGGCAGAGGATGAAATGGTTGGATGGCATTACCAACTCAGTGGATGTGAGTTTGAGTAGGCTCTGGGAGTTGGTGATGGACAGGGAGGCCTGGCCTCCTGCAGTCCATGGGGTCGTAAACAGTTGGACACGACTGAGCGACTGACCTGAGCCGAGCTGAGATGTCACCGTGCAACTTCGTGGTGCTGCTCCCCAACACCGAGCCCACTTCCACACCAGAACCAGGGCTCTTGCCCCTTCCTCTGCCCGGAACGTTTCTCCGCCAGCTTTTTGCACGACCAGTTTCTTCTTACAGTTCAGCTCTTCACACAAATATCACCTCATCACCTGACCACCCCATCGTCACTCTGTCCTGTCACTCTCTTCCATCACCAGGGTACCGTTTTCACCTCCCCCCCAGAATCTCTTTATCTATGTGCTTCCTTTAGTCTTTCCTTTTATCTGTCTGTCCCACTAGGCTGCAAACCCCGTTAGGCAGTCCCTAACGGCGCTATGTTAGCTGATCTATTGCACTGGCTCAAAAAGCTATTGATGAATGAAAAAACGAGACAACGAGTGATTGATTCTTCCTGTGGGATCCAGTCCTCCTCGGTGAAATTTCTCTCTGAAGCCCCAGTACTGACCCGGGACCTGGGGCAGTGCATGAAACATACCCTCAGGAAACATCCAGAGAAGGAGCTGTCTTGTTTTCAGGGTCTTGGTTTCCACTCTGTTCAATGAGGCAGCAGGACAAGTCAACAGTCTTCAAACAGTGTGGCTGGAAACCCTCTGGAAGCGGCTCCCACTGGTAGCGCTCTTACTGCGGATTTCAAATCCGCCAACGAGCAAACTCCAGACAGGCCGTGAGGTTTCAGGAAGACGGGTGTCCTCCTTGCAAAGCCCTGCCCTTCTTCACTGGGGTGGAGAGGAAGCCAGTCCTTCGTCTGAGAAATAATGGTGCTGGGAGATGGTCGTTGTCTTTTTTTTTTTTAACTTCCTTACTCTGTAACAGGAAGAGGTTGTCAACCAGATGTCAGTCCTGAATCTTTTTTTTTTTTTTTGGTAATTTTATTGGTAAAGGAAAGGAAGTCTGGGCCCCTCCCCCCTGGTGCTCTGCTGACATGCCCCAAACAATGAGCCCTTTTCCACCAACAATGAAGAATTAAACTGCCCAAGACTCCCTTGCTTTTGTCTGTTTCCTATTTTGAGCTTCCTTTAAAAAGTCATTTTACTGCTTCATAGAGTTTGACGACCTCAGGACTGATCTCCAAGGCCCCGTTCCTTGGTCTCTGTACCCTTGATTCTTGTCACATCTCAGCCCCTAAGCCTAATCCTACCCTGTGCTAAGCTGGGCTTAGTCACTCAGTGTCCGACTCTGCGACCCCCTAGACATAGCCCACCAGGCTCCTCTGTCCATGGGGATTCTCCGGGCAAGAACACTGGAGTGGGTTGCCATACTCTCCTGCAGGGGATCTTCCCAACCCAAGGATCGAACCCACTCTCCCGCATGGCAGGCAGATTCTTTACCATCTGAGCCAAACAGGGAAGCCCAAGAATACTGGAGCTGGGTAGCCTATCCCTTCTCCAGGGGACCTTCCTGACCCAGGAATCGAACTGGGGTCTCCTGTACTGCAGAAGGACCCTTTACCACTGAGCTGTCTGGGAAGCCCGACCCTAACCTGGACTTTCCTCCAAGCCTAGGTGTGCTTGCACTCCTGGTGTGCAAGAGCCAGGCTCAGACCAGCTCGGTGCCGCGTGCCGCTCTGGCAGTGACCCCTGCCCTCTGCCCCACACACTACTTCCAGGGCCTCTCGGCACCGGACTTTGTGCATCTTGAAAAAAAAAAAAAAACACAAAATAACTGCACTTGAGGTGCGGCGGATACATCTGGGGCCCTGGCCCTGGGAGTGGTTGTCCTACCTTCATTTTTAGCCTCATTTAGAGAGACCCACGGTCTTGTTCAAGGTCACACAGCAAGGGGAGGCACCAAGCCAGTCCTTGGAGGTCTCTCGCCCAGCAGCGTCTGTTGAACGGAAATTTCAAGAGCCTTTTGGCAGCCTGTCCCGGATGTGAGAAACGTTAAACCTGTCTCCAATTTGCTCACCCTGTGTTCATAACCCCGGGTGTGGAGTGCTGGGGTTGTGCCAGGCACTTCAGGGCATCTTCCCAACCATAGATGCAAGCCTGTGTCAGAAGCCCGACTCGCGACTGTGGACACTGAGGCGGGGGAGGTTTCACAAATTGCCCGTGATCACACGAGAAGTCCGAGATGGGGCTGAGCCGGGACGAGGCTTGAATCTGCTCCACCCTCTTCCTTTGTGTCTTTTCCCCCAGTCATGGTTGTGAGTCCCCGTCCACAGGACATTCAGCTGGCCTTTTTCTCCACAGGGTCGTGTCTCTAAAAACAGCCTGGCTGAGACCCTGTCTTGCAGAAGCAGGAAGCACCAGGCTGCTGAGGCCAGGAGTGGCTGGAGAAAATCCCAGACTTGCAGACATCAAGGCTTCAGGGCCACTCGGAGCGAGACCAGGAGCAGAGCAGCGAGTAACAGCAGGCTCTGGCCACGTGAGGGGTGCGGGAGGGCGGGGGCGGTGTCCGAAAGGGCAGGGCTAGTGCTGAGGAGGGCTGCAGAGAGACACAGCTCTGCTGTCACTTCCCTAATTAACTCACACACACAGAGCATTTATCTCTGTCACAGGGCAAAACAAGTAATTTGGGCCCCTCTGTGGGCTCCGCGTATGTGTGTGCGTGCGCGCGTGTACGTGTGCACTAATAGGTCTTGGCATTTCTGCAAACCCAAGAGGCCCCACTAGTGCCAATAGCAGCAGCATCACTGAAGGAGGGGCTGCCAGCTACATCCCCCCCTCCCTTCTGCAGAGACTCGCTTTGGCTAAGCATCCACCAGCCCCTGCTCCAGCCCAGGGAAGCTACTGCATGAACCTGGCCTATGCCTTAATGATCACGGTGCCCCACACCCTTTGGGGGTGGATGGGTGGGGAGGCAGCTGGAGAGGTCATCCCGTCATTTGCTGAGCCCCCATTTCCCACTAGGGTTCCTTCTTTGAGTACCTTCTTTGAGCCGAGATTAGCTAGTTCTGCAGAGACCAAGAACCACACCTTGTTCTCCTAACACACCAAAGACAGACCCTAACTTCCAGCCTTAACTTCTGACTCATCTTAGGCTTCATGTAATAAGGCATTGGGCCTCTCAGGTGGCCCAGTGCTCAAGAATCCACCCACCAATGCAGGAGATGCAAGAGATGTGGGTTTGAACCCTGGGTTAGGAAGATCCCTTGGAGGAGGAAATGGGACCCCACTCCAGTATTCTTGCCTGAAATATCCCAAGGACAGGGGAGCCTAGTGGGCTACAGTCCACAGGGCTGCAAAGAGTTGGACACAACTGAGCGACTGCGCACGCATGCAGTAAGGTGATATCAGATCTCACCTTACACACACACACGCACACACGCTTGGAGACCTCGACCCACCTAATTCCACTACTCACCTTGTTCCGAAACACCTCCCCGCCTCTGCCCGGGCTAGGCCCTCATGGGAACGAATGCCAACCCGCCTCTTCCACCAGGCAGACTGCTGGTCGCCCTCCAGGAGCCAGGTAGGGAGTCACTCCCAGGAAGGCGGGTCCACGGCCCCAGCAGGATTTCCAGCAGCGCTTGGTACTTCCTCCATGATTCCATTTGTTTGGTTGGTTGGTTTTGCTGTTTGTTTTTTTTAAGAGTTTTTTTTTTTTTTAATGTAGACCATTATTAAAATGTTTATCGAATCTGTTACAATACTGCTTCCGGTTTATGTTTTGATTTTTTGCCTGAACGGCATGTGGGATCTTGGCTTCCTGACCAGGGATAGAACCTGCACCCCCTGCGTTGGAAGGTGAAGTCTTAACCACTGAGGCCCCGGAGAAGTCCTCTTTTTCTGTATGTCATCCCCCTGGCCTGCCCTTCAGGACATCAGAGGAGCCACAGCTCGCATCACACACCAGAAGCAGAAAGCGTCTGGAGTCTGGAGGGAGGAAGGCAAAGGGCACAGTAAGAACAATCGTGGGGCTTGGTGGGTTCCTGATACGCACCAGACACTGAGCACAGAAGCCCAGGCTCATTTCCTGGTTACTGTGACCTCTGAGAGGCTGAGTCATTTGTCCGAGGTCACACAGCCAGGAAGTGGCCAGGTTGGGAATCCGAAACCAGGTCTACAGACCTGCAGAGTACGTGTTCTTGGCCCTGGATGGGCCCACCTGGCCTCGGAGGACAGAACGTGCCCAGCCTGGAGGCCCATCTGGTGGCGACCTGGGAGGCCTGCTTTGGTCCATCACAGAGAGGACCGTTTCCAGCAGGCGCACCGTGGGCAACGAACTGATGGCTGCACGTGGCGCTGCCGGCGCTGCCCACTCACGGGGTTAAGAGTGACAGCGGCCACCCCCGGAAGTGAGCTGACCCTTCTCCGCTTTCCCTGGGGATTCCTCGCTTCACCCACGGCTGTCTTCATTAAGGAGCTTGTCAGCACATCAAAACTGAACAGGAGCAGAGCCCCACATGTGCAGCCAGAGAAAAACAGCATAAAATACTGTACGAGCCGTCAAGGAGTTTATCACTGGAAGATGAATTGTTCTTGCATTTCTGAGTCCCTCCCCAAGGCTAATTGGTGGCTGTAATTTCTCCCCCCCGCCTCTTTTCTCACATCTTTTGAGTGGCTCTGAGTGCCTAATGGAGGCAGTTACAAACCCAAACATCAGATTATGTCAATAAACATCAACAGAGACACAGCCTCCCAGTTGGAGAGCAACCGGTGGAAAAGCAGTGGCTACCACCTGAGAAGACTCAGGCGTGTATTTGTATGCGTGTGTGCACACGCTTGTGTGTTTAAAACATGAACCAGGGAAGTTGTATTTAAACCGCATTTGTAGGACAGGAAGTCTATTATTTTGGGGGATGAGGCAGACACGAACCAAATTCTTTAATTATAAATGCCTGCTGGCTTAGTAATGTTAAGACATGACAATGCAGCACGCATCCGTCTAGTTCTTCAAAATTTAAGGCAAGTATTATAACCCAAGAGATTTTAAAGAGGTAATAAAGCAAGTCTATGTACATGCACGTTCACAGCAGCACCATTGACAGCAACCAAAAGGGGGAAATCACCCAGTGCCCAACAACGGATGAATGGACGACAAACTGTGGCCCATCCGTCCCGTGGAACATGACTCAGCCACAAAGGGCATGAGGTACTGACACGTGTTCCAACATGGATGAAACTTTAAAACAACCTGCTAAGTGAAAGAAAGGTTACAGCCACAAAGGCTGCATACTGTAGGATTCTACTGATATGAAATATTCAAAATAGGTAAAGCTATTGAGAGAGAAGGCAGCTATGAGGAGCTGGAGGAAGAGAGGAATGGAGAGAATCTGGTTAATGGGTGAGGGGTACTGCTGTGGAATGACATAAATGTTTTAGAATGAGAGGTAATTGCACAAGACTGTCAATGAACCGAATGCCACTGAACTGTTGGTTTTAACATGGTTAATTTCACGTTATGTGAATTTCATCTCAATAAATTATCTTTTTTAAAAGAAAAAAAAATTCTAAGGAAACCCTGATAAAAAGGAGATGGTTGATGCAGGGTACTGGGTTACGGGTGAGGGGCCCTCTTGTTCAACCTTATCTAACCCTGGAACTTAAGGCAATCACTTTTGTGTTCTCTCAGCCTCAGTTTTGCCCTCTATAGAAAGGGGGCTTTCTAGGCTGTGTGAGGGTCCAGCAGGTGCGAGATGGGGAAGTGATTCTGAAAACATAAGATGTATTAAGCAAAGGTTTATTAAAGATTGATGGGTCACTTACTGTGTGGAGCATTTAACACCTTTTCTTCTCATTTAATCTTCATAAGTAAAGCCATTTTACAAATGAGGAACTTGAGGTTCAAAGAAAATCAGAGCTGGGAGACAGAGATAAGCCCAGGCTGCGCTAACCATGATACCACACTGCCTCCCCCACCTCATAGTTGCTACCATCGTGTAGGAGGGCTGGCTATCGCTGGGCTCAGAGCATCTCAAGGTCAACACCAAGCACCACCCCCTCCGGACTCGCGAGCCCCCCTTGTCTGCACACAAATGTTCAGTGTCGAGCAAGGAGCCAGGTCATCCTGCCCCACGTCTCACCAGCCAGCTGCCTCTATGGGCTCTTTCCTCTTCAAATGGCTTTTCCTGATTCTCGGCGACCACTGTTGTAAATTTTTCTGCAAGTGAACTTCAAATTTGAATCTTTGTTTTTTTTTAAAGACAACATTACCGAACTTTCTCCATGTGCCAAGTGCGGTGCTGGGTTCTGGGATGCAGAACTGAGGAAGCCCAGGCCCCAGCTTCAAGGAACTCGCGGGTGAGAAAAATAGGAAAATAAATGAGTACTCTTGAGTATCAGAAACTCAGTAATCGACTTCTGCTCAGAATATGCTGGAACTCCCATGAGTTCCTTGGATATGCACGGCAAAGTGTTAAGAAGGCAGACTCTAGTTCCAATCTTGTTTCTATCACAGCTGAGCTATGTGACTTTGGCCAAGTCACCTAACCTCTCTGGGTGTCACGTCTAAAATGAAGCTAACTGTAGCCACCTCAAAGGGTTGTGCTGAGGATTAAATAACTGAGGACATGAGACATGCTTAGAACGAGGTCCGACAGGTGAAAATGAAAGTCCCTCAGTCATGTCCAGGGCTTTGCGACCCTATGGGCAGTCTGTCGGATTGTCCAGGCCAGAATAGTGGAGTGGGTGGCTGTTCCCTTCTCCAGGGGATCTTCCCAACCCAGGGATCAAAGCCAGGTCTCCCACACTGCAGGTGGATTCTTTACCAGCTAAGCCCCCAGGGAAGCCCTGACAGGTGGTAGTTGCTACATGATTAGTGTTAAGTCTTGTTATCATCACCCAGGTCTCTGCCCGTACAGAGTGTAGGCTTGGGGAGAAATTAAGGCGCAAAGTTCAGACAGACATCCGGTGTGCCACAACAGACCCAAAGGCCAAACGAACTCAGGCCTGTTTTTCAAGGGAAAGTCCACGTGCCAGTGTGAGCCTCGTAAGAACAAAGGCAACCGGCGGCTATCATGACCGTGGCGAGAGAGACGCAGCCCAGGAGACAGTCCACAAATTCAGATCTACTGGGAAGTGAGAATATCCATTTCCAAGAAATGTCAAATTATACCTCCCTCCCTGTGCAACTGCCAGGCCCCGGGGAGTAATTTCATGTTCAAATTGCTTTTTAATCCCAGGAGATTGCACGCCCCCACCCCCATGGTCTCTAGAGGATGCGTTTGGACGATTTTACTGGCTCTTGAGCTGCAGAGAAATGTGAAAGCCTCAGATGAGGTGATGATCCCCTGTGTCTTCTTTCTAGAAAGACAGGGGAAATGAAGAGCGTGAGCCTGTGGGGTGCCTTTACTTAGCGGATGCTTAGGTACAAAGCGGTGTAGGATTTTCTGGTCAATTTCCTGTCTCTTCTATGCCAGGTCTGTCCGTCAGCACAGTTGTTCCCTGCATCCAGATACAGAAACACCCATCCTGAGGGTGGTAGGACCAGGGTGTTGGAGCAAAAAAGACAGTGAAGGTTTCTAACCCTCCCTCCGCCTCTTCTAGCTGTAAGACCTTGGCCGAGTTACTTCACTTCTCTGAGCCTCAGTCCCCTCATCAGTAAAATGGGAATAATATCACTTTTCCCTGTGGGGTTGTTCCTGGCACACAGTAGGAGCTTTAAAATATATATATAAAATCAATGAAAGCTTCCTGAATTAGTTTCTTCTCCTGGTCCCACTCTAGCCTCGAAACTGCAGGAGGCTGCCTTCTCAGGATCACTTCCTAGAGTCAAGCGTTCTCCGGGAGCTGGAGGGATCTCCTCCAGTCCAGAGCCCTGGAACTCAGCCAGCCCCACACTGCCCCCTCTCTTGGGCAAACTGGCAATTTGGACCTGTCTTCCAATCTGAATGCCACCGGAGGCACCTGTGATTGGACAGCCACTTCCAGCCCACATCAGCTCTCCCTCCATGCCCAGTGCTCCACAGGGATGATCCTCTCTCTGCCATCAGACGGAGAAACTGACGCCCAAAGGCATTAAGTGACTTGCCTNTGGCCACCTCATGAGAAGAGTTGACTCATTGGAAAAGACTGATGCTGGGAAGGATTGGGGGCAGGAGGAGAAGGGGATGACCGAGGATGAGATTGCTGGATGGCATCACTGACCCGATGGGCATGAATCTGAGTGAACTCTGGGAGTTGGTGATGGACAGGGAGGCCTGGCGTGCTGCGATTCATGGGGTCACAGAGAGCCGGACACGACTAAGTGACTGAACTGAACCGAACTGAACTGAAGAAAGAATGTTAACTAAGAAAAGTATTTTCTAAGAGTTCTAACTACAGCATTACTTTGTTTTAGAAAATATTACATCTGCACCATTACCTGAAACTAGATTTTTTTAAAGTAACATATAAGCTTTGCATTTCACTTAAAAGTGAAAATACTATGCAAAAAATCTTATAAATATTGGAAATTATACATTTCATGAGCTATTATCTAACCTTTAATTACAAAGAAAATTTATAGGCTTGCCTATATGAGAGGGAGAGATGAAACGGTAATAATGTGAAAGAGAGACAGAGAAATAATATGAGAAAATATCTACACATATTTAATAAAAATGAAAGTTAAAATAATTTGACATCATTGTTTACAGTTGGCAAAGTTGAAGAAATATAAGAAAACAAGCATTTTAAAATACTGTCAATGGATATAAAGAGATTTTTTATATACCAGTTTAAAAATATAGATTAAAACCTTTAAATTTTGCACACCCTTTTTATGAGGCATGTTATTTATAAATTGAGTATATTCAAGAATTAAGCTGTATACATATATATATGTATACACACACAGACATATATATATAGATAGATAGATCCCTGTTATGTATTAAAATGAATACATAACATTTGTGGTTTTAATCAGTGTTTTTTATATTTTAAAGAAAACACCTGATATTCAAAAATACTTAAAAAATGAAAATTGTAAGATTTCTCAAAAGGACTTATGAAGGGTATTTTAGTCATACCCCACAGAACTTCTAAAAATCTTCTTCCTCCATCTGTCTTCCCTAAAATCCTCACTACAGTTGGGTTGGTGCTCCCACTGTCTCTGATTCTGTATTAAAACTCTCCAAAACCTTTCAATATAATTAAGCACTGGTCATTTCTTCTCTGCACCTCTTTTCTCCATCTTTTCAGACCAACTTTTTCCTCGTCTTGCATGTGTCTTCCTCAAGTGAATTAATATAGCCTCTTAGACTTAAACAGTGCTCTAATTCGTCCATTTCCTGGATCAACACAGCCAAAACCCCAAGCCTTAGATTGCCAAAACAAAGTAGCTTTCCTCTTTGGAAGGGAGAGGAGAAGGCTTTAGAAGAGGGACAGCTGAAAATATGTATATGTTAATTTTTGAAAATATGTCATAGAGAATTTATCATATTTGTCCTGTTTATTACTGAAGATATTTGACATTCTAATTATCCAACAAGAGTTGATTGTTAACATTAATTATGCTAAATTCATTCAACAGAATTTGATGACATAGCTTTCAAATTGTTTGTTGTGTGTGTATAGGTACATATGAAGTATATTTAATGGCAATGATATTCATATATTAAATTTAAAATCACTAGTTTAAATTAGTTTCTGCAGTTAATCTCTCCATTTTTAATTACTGGCTATGTTAAGATATCAAACTATTTCAGTGAAGGAGTGAGTGAAGTCGCTCAGTCGTGTCCGACTCTTTGTGACCCCGTGGAATGTAGCCCACCAGGCTCCTCAGTCCATGGGATTCTCCAGGCAAGAATACTGGAGTGGGTTGCCATTTCCTTCTCCGGGGGATCTTCCTGACCCAGGGATCGAACCCAGGTCTCCCATATTGCAGGCAGACGCTTTAACCTCTGAGCCACTTGTGATTTTCTTTTGTCCTATGTTTTCTAAATATTTTACAACAAACATTGGTGATAAGATTAAAACAGTGATTTGTAAAGGTGGAAGTCTTTACTGCTCTAAATAACATGTTAAACTCAGAGAAGTGAAAATGTGTCTAATTTCATCCAAATTGAATTTTTTTCNTTCTTTTGTCCTATGTTTTCTAAATATTTTACAACAAACATTGGTGATAAGATTAAAACAGTGATTTGTAAAGGTGGAAGTCTTTACTGCTCTAAATAACATGTTAAACTCAGAGAAGTGAAAATGTGTCTAATTTCATCCAAATTGAATTTTTTTCAAAAGCCTCTAATTGACACTCATTTGTTATCATGTATGCTAGTAGTTCTGAAAATGGATAGATGTGAGTTATTTTTAGGACTAAATTTAAAAACACAGAACAGTTTCCAACTATATTACTTTGCTAGGGCTGCCATAAAAAGATATTAATACCTCACATAGTTATCTTAAATAGCATAACTTTATTCTCACTGTTCTGCAGGCTGGAAGTGCAAGATCCAGGTGCTGGCAGGGTTCATGTCTTCTGAGGTCTCACTCCTGGGCTCGCGAATGGCTGCCTTCTTGGTATGTTCTCACATGGCCTTTCCTCCGTTCACATGCATTCCTGTAATCTCTTCCTTTTCTCAGAAAGACACTAGTCCTATTGATCCAAGATGACCTCATTTAACCTTGAAAAAGTAAAGTGAAACTGTTAGTCGCTCAGTTAAGCCTGACTCTCTGCAACCCAGTGGACTGTAGCCTGTCAGGCTCCTCTGTCCATGGAATTCCAAATTACTGCTTTAATGGCCTATCTCCAAATTTAGTTATATTGGAGCTTAGGGCTCCAACATATGAATTTTGAAAGGAATATAATTCAGACCATAATGCCAACTAAAATATACTCTATCAGTTAAAATAAAATTCAACTTAAATTCCAGAAGGTGGATATGAAGATAATAATACAAAGATATAATTTATACAGTAGCACTACTGTATATTTTAGTGTATTCTAATTCTTTGAAATGTGTTGTGTACAAAATAATTCTGTTAACTAAGAAATATAATTAATGAAAAATTCCCTTTTTCAGTAATGCTAAAACTAGAAAGAGTCTGAATGTATTTTCTCTACTTTTAATCTAGCTGTGCCATTACAAGGTGTCACATATACAACTGCGCTAACAGATATAGTCATCTAGAATGTATAGCAGGAAAGGAAATCCTCTACTCCAGGGAGTGCCTTAAAAAAAAATAGGAGGCCTACTCATTAGTTGTCCTTTGTTTTCTACTTTGGATTACATCAAACTGACCAAAATTCCTATTTATTACTAGTCCATTAAAACAAAAGCAAAGTTTAGACAGAGAGCATTAATCAATTCATATTTCCATAAGCACAAAGATTACGTCAGCCAATAAATCACTCAACCAGCTGTGTCTTTTTTAAAAAGGATTTGTAAATAATCAGTTTGACTGAAATTAATTGCATTTTTTTCTTCCCCCAATCCCTCACACAGACAACAGTGTGAAAGTATCTGGAGACAAAGAATAAGCTGAGATTCTGTCATAAATAAGATAACCAGTTTGGCTTACACGCCAAGTAATCCATGGTGAGATCATTGAGTCCTTAGGTATAGAGCCACAGCAAAATGTAGTACTAAGAAATTCAATCACAAAAAAAAAAAAAAAAGAAAAAAGAAAAGAAATTCGATCACAAAATTTTCCAAGGGGCATAGTTTTTCAATGTGTAAAAATTCATCCATATATGAGGACTTTTTTCTTTTGTGAAAACACCATCATCATGNCCAGTCCATTCTGAAGATGAGTCCTGGGATTTCTTTGGAAGAAATGATGCTAAAGCTGAAACTCCAGTACTTTGGCCACCTCATGTGAAGAGTTGACTCATTGGAAAAGACTGATGCTGGGAGGGATTGGGGGCAGGAGGAGAGGGGGACGACCGAGGATGAGATGGCTGGATGGCATCACGGAATCAATGGACACGAATCTGAGTGAACTCCGAGAGATGGTGATGAACAGGGAGGCCTGGCATGCTGCAATTCATGGGGTCGCAAAGAGTCAGACACGACTGAGCAACTGAACTGAACTGAACTGAGTGCAAGGCTATGGAGCTGGATAGTCTCCATTTCAGTTTGGCTTCTCCACCAAATACTGGGTAAATGAACAACCAAGAAGCATCTTATCAGGTGCTATTTAAGGAATGAAAACTACTTTTTAACACTGACTTAGCAACATGTGATAAGGAAGATTAACAGATGAAAGTGTTACATAATCCTTGGTTAAACATAGGTTGTAATTACTCTCTGTTTTTCATTGTGTTTTTTAAAATTAATTTATTTTTAATTGGGTCAGATGCAGATGTAGAAAACAGACTTGTGGACACAGTGGGGAAGGAGAGAACGGGATGAATTGAGAGAAGAACGTGGAAACNGGTATGAATGCCAGCCTCTCTAATCCACTTAGCTAGTGTTCCCCGAACTTGAGTCGCTCCTATAACCCCATCACAGTATCTGCAACTACCTCCCTTCACTCATCTTATCATATACATATCCCATCTGTACTATTCTTTACTGAATCTTGCTCTTTCAAATGACTTAAATAAATAATCTAGTTTTTAAAACCTGACCTTAAGCAACACTATCCATAAAACTATGGGTTGGAGATGTTTAATACCTATATAACTATTAAGACGAAAAGTGCTCTAATTCACCTGAGTTCCACCTAAAATCATCGAGCATGTCATGGGCCTCTGATTCTTGACGTCCTTTCTCCCTGCTCTGGAAGGAACCAGACTCGCAAAGTTCTGTTTGACTTAGATCTGCCAAGACTTCCTAGATTATCCAGTCAATATTCCAACAATTGTTGGATCGAGAGTCTGTGGAATCAGAAAATGTTCTTTCAGCCCCAAGACAAGTGAGACAGAGTTTTATAATGGAAGAAGTGACAAAAAATGATAGCTCTGACATTTTTCTTTAGACGTCCAAGGAAGTTTGAGGTTGTCTAATGCAAACACCACAGGTGTTGTAGTTAAGCGGCTACATTTCTTGGGAAAAAGCCCTGTCTTCTTGGAACCCATCCAGCCCCCAACAGGCCTAGCTCAAGTTCAGCCGACGTGGACTTGTTATGAATGAAGCTGACAAATCCAGAACAGTGCCTTACTCATCTTTGGAGAGTCTTTCCCTCACACTCTGAACCCAACAAGCACCCCATAATTACTTATGAACTACGCACGTTGAACTCCATAAAATACAACTCTTTAAAGGAGGAAGATATATTGAGTTGAACCGTGTTCCCCTCAAACACAAGACCATGGGAACCTCACAATATGGCCTTATTTGGAAAAAGGGTCTTTGCACATGTAATTAGTTAGGATGAGGTCATCCTGACTTAGGGAGGGTCCTAAATCCAATGACTGATTCCTTGTAAGAGGAGGGGAAGCACAGAAAAACAGACACAGAAGCAAGACAGAGTCAGAGGCTGGAGCGATGCAGTTACAAAGCCAAGAAACACCCCAGAATGCCAGCAACCACCAGAAGCTGGAAGAGGCGGGAAGGATTCTTCCCCAGAACCCTGGATGGAGCTCAGGTCTTGCTGGCCCCTAGATTTCAGACTTTCATCCTTGAGAAATGTGAAAGACTACACTTTTTTCTGTGGCACTCGGCAGCCCTAGGACTAACACAGAAGGCGAGTACAGAGGCCTAGAGAGAGCTGAGGCCCCGCGATTCCTTAATCTGAGACCTGGGGTTGAAACTCAAGCCTCCCAGGCTGGGTCTTAATCTTTCCTTGAAAGAGACAGGAGCATCCTAGAAGCCAGCAGCCAGCACACAAGATAGGCAGACCCTACCTCCAAACTTCCCAAATCCCTGAGACTGTATTTGCCTCAGCTGAAGCAGCTATTCTTTTTTTAAACTTTTTATTTTATATGGGCGTACAGGCGATTAATGATGTTGTGATAATTTCAGGTAATCAGCAAAGGTACTCGGCCATACATACGCATGTATCCATTTTCCCCCCAATCCTCCTCCCGTCCAGGCTGCCACATGATAGTAAGCAGAATTCCCTGTGCTCCACAGTAGGTCCTTGTTGGTTATCCACTTAAAATACAGCAATGTGTACATGTCAACCCCAAACTCCCTAATTTTCCCTTCCCCCCAACTATCCCCCCTGGTAACCATACGTTCATTCTCTCAAGTCTTTACTTCTGCATCACAAAGAGCTGTGAAAATTGGCCAGAAATGCCACCTGTCATTAGCCGAGCCTCCCCATGTGTTCTCATGGGCTGTCTGCACAGATCTGCACATCCACAGCTCCCATTTAGAGCTGGTTTTGTACTCTGCCAAGGGCTTCCCTGGTGGCTCAGATGCTAAAGAATCTGCCTGCAATGCAGGAGACTGGGGTTCAATCCCTGGGTGGGGCAGATTCTTGGGAGGAGGAAATGGCTACTCACTCCAGTATTCTTGCCTGGAGAATTCCATGGACGGAGGAGCCTGGTATACAGTCCATGGGGTTGCAAAGAGGCGGACACGACTGAGCGACTAGCAAGGGGCCCCACCCAGGCATCGATCAGACCCAACTTTCGTAAAAAGCAGTAACCAGAGCAGTTTCTTCTGGGTGGACAATGCCGGGCTGCTTCAACAACTCCCACTACCAAGACACCAGACAGGGACTCCCCCTGCCTCCCCCAGGGTGGCTGTGGTTTTTGCTGCTAAATGCAGCCAGCCAGGAGAAGGTCTATTACTTCTCCATAAACTGATTTCTCCCCTTTTCCTCTTCCCAGCACCCCTGGGGCTGGGCTGGTGGCTCACCCCACTTAAACACCCCCGGCTGTTTTTATAGCTCTAACCTCTATCCCAGAAATTGGCAGGGGGCTGGGGATGGAGAAGTTTTCTTGTTTTCTCCTCTTCCTTCTTCCCTCCCCCACCACTCCTCCTCCTTAGAAATGCAGCCCGCTTGCTTTATAGGCTGAGGTTTGTAAATTGCCTTTGGACTTGAAAGGAAAATTTATATCGAAACCTTAAATACACCGTTGACTGTAAATACGGCAGCTACCAGAGAGGAGCTCTGAAACCTCAGCCTGCAAAGCAATCACTCCTCCACTGCACACTGGTCCGTGAATATCAGTTAAGAAGCTTCTGAGCGCTAGGCTCAGTGCTCAACGGAGATGAGTAAGGCCTTCCTCCCTCCTTCCCTCCCTTCCAGCCGCCTTGTTGAACTCTGTTACCAAACACAGCATTGTGTTCTGGTCCATAGGAGTAAAAAGAGAACAAACATGGGCCCTGCCTTGTGGCCCCAGACGAATTCAACATCTGCAAGAGTTGAAAGAAACAGAGTCAAAAGCACAGAGTAAAGATGAGTAGCAGTGTAGTCTGATAAAGACCACACAGTTAGGCTCTGGGCTGGCAGTATTCTATCCTCCTTTTCAAGCCTTAGTAAAGGTTGGTCGAACTTCCATCTCAGGGCTGAGAGAGTACTGCTGGAATGGAATTCTGATACAGGAACAGCGGTGGAGTAAGAAGTATAGCTCTTTGCTCAAAGCTGACTTTATCATCTCCCTGATGTCTCCAACTTTCTCTTTCCCCCATCCTTTGAGCTCCCACAGCTTTTCTTAGCAGCCTCAACAATCTCCCAGCCCCCTCATCATTTCTGCTGCTGCTCCTCCCCAATTTGTTCCAAAGTCCTATAGTGTCTTCCCATGGCTTCCTGCGTTTGCCCCCTTTTCTCTACCCCAGCCTCCCTGCTCTACCTGACATCTGCATATTCTACTGCTTGGATCTCTGCAGTAGGCAGAGGTCCCAGTCTCTCACCTCTTCAGTCCACCCTCTGTAGCCCTGTCAGAGCAAGCCCCTCTTGACCATTGGCTTGATCCAAAACTTTCAAAGTCTCCCTACCCTCCAAAAGGCGGAACAATTAAGTCCAAACTCAGCATTCAAGGACTTCTATAATCTGATTCCAACTTACCTTTACAATTTAATATTCCATCACTCCTCTACATGTGGCCAGAACTGTCATCAAAACAGATGATTCCTCCTCTGCTTAAAATATACACCCCACGCTTTCCCATGTCCTAGTGCTGCCAAAGCTACCCCACCACCTGAAATGCCGTCCTCCCAGCCCCAGTCCTTCAAGGCCACCCCAATGAAGGCTTTGCTGATGCCTCTTTCACTTTTATCCTCCTAAAAAGTCTTAACTATCCTTGTGGATGTTGCTTCTGGCACCATTCATACCCTACTTCAGTGTTACAGTCTGTAATTACCCCCTTGCTTTTCTTTTTTAAAAAGACAGTCTGTTATTTTATTGCACAGATTTTATTTTTTTAAATTGCGGTATAGTTGATTTACAATGTTGTGTTGGTCTCAAGTGTATAGCAAGGCAGTTTAGTTGTATATATAGTCAATATTATGAGGCTGAATTCCTAGGGGCAAAAACGTGGTCTTATGGACTAGTGAATACCCTCTAATACCTAGTAGGGTCCAGAAAACACTGGGTCCCAATGAATGGGGTGGCTAATGAAATTATACTGTTCCTCTCTCCATACACCGCCCTCCCTACTTTCCCCTGCCATCAAGAAGTACCAGTTGCCCATAGCACCTCAATCTCAAAGTAATAGCATTTTAAAATGTTTTACAAAATAACCCTAAAAATGTTATTTTTTATTAATTAATGTTTGAATAATAAGATGAAATGTATAAACAACAACAATAATTAAATCAATAGGTTCATGCATACTCCGGGTGGGCGGGGGCTCTCCCCTAATAAAATCCTCTGTGTAATTTTCCTCTCTCCATTTCCTTTTCTTTCCCACTATTTGGAGGATCAATCTAAACAAACTGAGGGCCCCTACCTCCCAGCTAGATGCTAGGGTTCTCCCTAACCTGTAGCCCCATCTGTAGACCCCCCAGTAGCCTCTCTTCCAGGTTCTTGAACCCACCTGAAAGAAGATGTGTGTGTGCGTGTGTGTGAGCAATGCTCACCCCCTAGCAGGTCCTTCCCGGGGGTACTGGTGGGGGTGGTGCAGTCCTGACTTCCGTCTCTGTTCCTCCAGATCCTTAGCTCCTGCTTTGGCCCCTGTAATCCATTCTCCACGCAGCAGCCGGAGATTTATTTAAAATGCAGATCAGAACCTGGCACTCATGCTTTAACCCTTCTACAGGTTTCTCATTGTGGTTCTTTTTTTTTTTTTTTTTTTTTTTAATTTTTTTGGCCATGCCACGGTGGCATCTTAGTATCCTGGCTAGGAATGGAACCCACACCCCCTGCATTGGTAGCACAGAGTCGTAACCACTGGACCACCTCATTGCGTCTCATTGCGCTTAGAATAAACCCAAACTCTTCAAAGACTATGGCCTTCCCACCTGTGACTTTATCCCCGAGTCTTGCTCCCTACTCACCCAGCCACATCAAGCTTTGCTACTCTGGGTCCCTGAACACATCCCAAGGTCCCTAAGTTTGCTGTCCCTTTCCAGGAGGTTTCTAACCCATCAGAGACCCTGGGGGTCTCCCCAGGGTTCCCCCAATCTACTTCTTTCTCCACTCACTGAAGGACCTCCCTACTTTCTTAATGAGGAAACTCCCAAGACCTACACGGGAGTTTAGTTTAGTCTAACTCCGTGCTACCAGACATGGATGCACTGGTCAACAGGCCAATGCAGGAGCACACAGAGACAGACACAGACAAATAACGAAAAGACTGTGAGTTAGGGGGCTTCCCTCGTGGTCCAGTGGTTAAGACTCTGCGCTCCCAGTGCAGGGGCCTGGCTTTAATCTCTGGTCAGGGAACTAGATCCCACACCGTGCAGCTAAGAGTTCGCAGGCCTCAACGAAAGATCCTGCATGCTATAACTGAAAGAAAAAAAAAAGATCCCCATGCCATACCTGAGACCTGGAGCAATCAAATAAATAAAAAGAACTGCGAGTTATCCTAAGTTTTGTGGGGGAAGCAAAGAAGGATTGCAGAGGAGAATAGTAATCTAATATTTTCTTTCAGAAAAGGCCTTTCTGAGGAGGTAATATGTAGTTTAAGATTTTAACTGATGATTGTGGAAATTTTCAAATATACACACAGAGAAAATACTGCAGTGAATTCTCATGGACCAATCACTCAGCGTCAACAATCCCGCCATCCTTATTCTGACGCTATTAAAAAAAAAAAAAAAAAAAGCACATGTAGTAGGCTGCAGTCCATGGGGTCGCTAAGAGTCAAACACGACTGAGCGGCTTCACTTTCACTTTTCACTTTCATGCATTGGAGAAGAAAATGGCAACCCACTCCAGTGCTCTTGCCTGGAGAATCCCAGGGACAGAGGAGCCTGGTGGGCTGCCATCTAGGGGGTCACACAGAGTCAGACACGACTGATGCGACTTAGCAGTAGCAGCAACTGAAAAAGTATCAGACTGGGGGGGTCAGAAGATCTGAGTTTAGGTCCTGGTGCTGCGCTTGACCGGAGAAGGAAATGGCAACCCACTCCAGTGTTCTTGCCTGGAGAATCCCGGGATTGGCGGAGCCTGGTGGCCTGCCGTCTAAGGGGTCACACAGAGTCAGGCACGACTGAAACGACTTAGCAGCAGCAGCTGCCCCTGACCAGCTGTATGGCCTGAGGCTGTAGGTCAGGCCCCAGCAGCCCCCAAAAGCCAGGCTGGGTCCCTGCATGGTCGAGAGCCATCATGGCCTTCTGGAAATCTTTCCCAGGAGACAGCCTTCCCTGAAAACACTCGCTTCTGGTGGGGAAAACTATGCAGCTGGCCCTGATCTAGGATCTAACAGCAGGCACCCTCCTCAGTCCTGGGAAGCCACCCTCTCAGGGAGGGGACCACACGTGGCCTGGGGGATAAGATATCTGGTCCAAGTGGGGAAACCAGAAACTTCCACAGGCAGGAGTCACTCAGAGTCCTGCTGGACGGCCCAGGAAGAGCCCCCCTGGGGAGATCAGTTTCCAACACTATGCAAACAGAAGCCCATCAGTCAGTCCGGAAGGGCCCTGGACTAGGCGGCTGGTTCTCTCACAGGTTAGAGGGCCTGGTCCAGACCCATGCGCTGGTCTCCTGCATTAACCTGGTTTTCATTCACAGGTTGACCCTGCTCCAAGGACTCAGGTGAAAATCAGTTAAGCTAGAGAGGCTGGTTCCAATGCTGGATCCACGGGCTCTGGTGTTTCTGGAAATTCCGGTCACCCCTTGGGACCTCAATTTCTCCATCATCAAAACAGGCATTGTAATTTCCAGGTGGTCAGCCTGAAGACTGTAACTGGAAAGAGAATCCTGAAGCGAGTGCGCTCGAGAAAGGCTGTTTTGGTGGCAGAGACAGCGCACAGCCTACAGAGGCTCACTAGACTTTCTGATAAATGCAGGGGATGTCGAAGAGCAGGTCTGAAAGCAGCCGGCCGGGGTTCGAAGCCTGACTCTGCCGTGTGCTACCCACAGACTGAGCAAGGAGCATCACCCCTGCGGCCTGTTTCCTCTCCGGCCTCACGGGGTGTTGTGACCGCCTGGATCGTAGCCGGCACATCATAAGGACGTGGTAACGCTCCTCCGGATGCGCGTCTGCAGAGTCACCTGCCCTGCCTCCGCCCACTCGCGAGTCCCTGCCCGCTCACGGTGGTTCTCCCAGGCGGTGAGAGGCTAATAGATGTTTCTGGAATTGGAATACAATTGAATGGGGGTTGGGAAAACCTAAGGGAAGAATGAACTGGCTGATCTAATGAAACGGCTAAATCCGAGCCTGGCGCTGTTCTGCGGTTATGTGGACCACGGGTGTGGACCGGCAAGCGCAGTGGGGCGGGGTCGGGGGGACAGGCTCCTGGGGCAAAGAAACCCATCTGCCGCACCCCCACCCCGCCCCGACTGGTTTAGTCTGGTTTTCCGAGCGGAAGAGGTTCAGGGAGGTCTTGGGCAAGGCTGCGGAATGTTCCACAGGCCCCGTGGGGAGGGGGCAGGAGGGGTCTCCAGCCTCACAAGGGTTCCATTGTGTCCTCTCCGCAGCGGCAGGCCCCACAGCGGCCCGGTCTCTGGGGAGCTCTCAGAAGAACAAAAAATCAAGGGCGGGGAAGGACGGGGGGCTACACTGGTTGGGACGGAGCCTGGGAGAGGGGGNGAGCCTCACGAGGAGTCAGCTTCTTGGCGCCTCTGGGTTCTCATTGGTAAAATGCGCAGAGTGAGCCTTGCTTTGTCCGCTTTCCTGGGTAGTCGTGAGAAATCAGATGAGCCAATCGTGCAATGTGCTCAAAAGACATGGTCATCATCAGAGCCCTCCTCGTGGCCTTAGTGAGCGGCATCTCCCAAGGGCATCCTCGTTAGAAGGCATACCAAGGGTAAAGCTTATCCCTAAAGACAGATCCTCCCATGGCAGAATGTCAGGTCTGGTGCCACCTGGGATGAGATGAGGCTATGACTTGGGGGGCAGGGGTGCATCCTTGGCACCCCCAAAGCCGGTAACAGAAGAAACCCACCTGGTGGCTCTGATGAAACCCCAGTGATGACCACACCAAGCCTGTATCTCAAGAGGGACTACGCGCCCTGTAGACTCGGGCCTGGGGATACACATGTCAACGAGCTGTGTTCTCCCGCTTTCATTTGCAGCTGGGGCAGGACCACAGAGGCAGGCAGAGGAGGGAAGGAGGGCTCGAGCTCACCTGGGGTGCGCAGGTCTGGGGTTCGTTTGTTGCTGTGTGACTGAGGATACGCCTGCCCCTCTCTGGTCATTATTTCCTCTGTCCACAAACACGAGGGCAAGACCCGTCATCACGAACATTCTGCTTAGTCTAATATTCCAGGTTCCACTGTAGGCACCATGAACGAGCCACCCCTGCAAGCGGGCCAGCAATACCAACCAAGAAGGAGCAGCCCAGCCTAAAACAGGGGCTCAGCTCCCCCCAGGACACTGAACCCTGGGACCTTGCTTTATACCTCCTGGTATGAACCCAGAATACTTCTCCAGGGATGGTGGAGGAACCCATGGGGTGAAAGTGGGGAACAAGAGAGGACTCTGACATCTTTTTCCTGTGAATCAGCAGAAAACCTAAAAACCAAATCTCCCATTCGTGCTTCTTCCACCGTGAGAAACGCACACCTCCAGCCATTTGCTGGTGAACTCTGAAGCATGAGCATAAATAATTAAAATGAAATTACAGTTGTCAAAATAAATGAGCAGAGAACCAGGAGCTTCCTCCTTGCCATCCCGTGAGTCCTTTGTTGGCTGTTCTGCAAAAGCTGATGATCACAGGCAAAGGGTGCCCTGGACACTGAGACAGTGAGGGGTGGCTGCGATGTGGGAAGGGCCCAAGGGTGAAGGGCTGGGCACGGAAAAGGACTAGCAGGTGTATATGCAGCTGTGGCAGAACCTCGCAGTCTGGGGTGGCCAGTGGCAGTGACAGATCGGGTCTGTGGGCTGTGAGTCCACATTCAGCAGGCCCAAGGGCAAGGGTTCTGGCCAGTCCTCATTAACCTCAGAGCCCCAGAACACCCCTGGAACAAGTCTGCTGTGGGCTCTGGGCCCGGAGCTGGTCCCACATGCCTCCTCCTTAGGCACCAGCCACCTGGGCACTAATGAGACTCTGAGACTGACTCCTCCAGGGGTCTGATGAGAGAGTCCACCTTTCTCCCTGCTCTTAGAGCAGGGGCCTGGCCCACTAGAAGTGGCAAGCCTCAGAAGGTGGCAGTTCCTGGGTGTGAGCTCACTGGAGGTTTGGTGCATGTCTGATCCTGGCTACCTCCCTTGTCTGCCTGAACTAATGCCTCCTACCCAGTGTCTGGGGCCTCTGCCCTACTGTTTGGTAGAATGAATGAATGAGGAGAGGTAAGGTTATCATTATGCCCATTTTACAGATGAGGAAGCTGAGGTTTAGAGAAATGATCTGGCTCATGCTTACTGGGAGAGGGGAGGTGGGACTGCGGGTTCCCTTCAGATAGGAAGACTAAAGGGCAAGCTTCTTAAACGTATCTGAGGCCAATATCAGGACTCGGGGACTGGGCGGTGGCGTCTGCTGGATGATGCCAAACATCTCCCGCAGTGAGGAACAAGGTCCCAGCAGAGAAGCAGGCGGTATGAGGACAAGAATGAGCTGGTATGCTGAAGGAACCCAGGGAAACCAATATGGCTGGAGTAGAAACAGCAAGGCAGAAGGGGCAAGGTAGGTTGGCAGGAGCCCGCCCCCAGGATGGGCTTAGATCTCACTTTAAGTGTGATGGGAGGATCCCAGGGGGCTTCCTAGGATGCCCCCTGGCAGATGGGGCAGCAGCTCTTAGGGGGCAGGCCTGCATAATAATTTCTGCCCCAAGCCTGTTATGACCCGTCTTTCATGCATCAACCAAAGTGGCACCACTGACTTCCATTGATTCAGCTAATAAATATAAATGATCACAGCCAGCACTTGAGTTAGGATGAGATGGAAGGATGGCATCATCGATGCCATGGATATGTACTTGGGCAAACTCTGGGAGACGGTGAGTGACAGGGAGGCCTGGCATGCTGCCGTCCATGGGGTCGTGAAGAGCCGGACACGATCGGATGCCTGAACAACAGCTAGCATGTACTAAGCTCCTACTGTGTGCCGGGTACTGTGCTGATCACTGTTCCATATCAATACATTCATTCTCTCATTAAACCCTCATGCCTAGCCCATGACACAGTTTTGCATACAACATGATTTACTTTACAATAATACACAGGTGACTTTTGGTACTTTCTCATTTTACAGATGGAGAAACTGAGGCTCCAATGGTTAAGTAGCTTGTCCAATACCCCAGCCACTGGCAAAGCTAGAACCTGAACCCATGTCTGTGTGAGCACAGAGAATGAGTCCTTAATACTAACCAGCTCCGCCTCCCCACCCCCGAAGACGCATACACACACACACACACACACACACACGCGCGCGCGCTTTGGGTTTTAACTCTCTGGGAACTAGGAACACTGTTGAGGGGTGGAGTTCGTAGTGGGTTACAGTTTCTCAAACAGGCTCTTCCTCTCTCGTCCTCTTGCTCTGGCCCGTGAGATGGGCGCCAGGGGAAGGAGGCCTGCTTCTCCCTCCTGTAATGGCTCGCGTTCATTGCTGGATAACGCAATCAGAGCACAAGGATTAATGGACTTGGCTCTGCCTTTCAAGTCCCACCCGCTGACAGATCGCCTAATTCCCCCCTGTTCCTGAACCTTTCAGAAAAAAATGCAGGCAGCTTGCTTATCTTAGTGTGGGGTTGCCGTGGAAACTGCATCCCTTGTGAGATGCACTGTCATAACATTTCAGTCCTGTTCTGAACACTTAAAGACACAGCCTCCTCCTCTTCGGGGCCTCAGTCCACGGGCACTCATCAAGTGGTTGGGGAGCAGGTAGGCAGTGAGTGTGGCGGGAGGTGAAGAAGGAGGAGGACCCCTGGCTTTGGAAATGTCGGCTCCCATCCATCTAAGGCCTGGGGGCACCTAGTGCCCGGCAAGTTGGGTTCAGAGAACATTNGGTTGGGGAGCAGGTAGGCAGTGAGTGTGGCGGGAGGTGAAGAAGGAGGAGGACCCCTGGCTTTGGAAATGTCGGCTCCCATCCATCTAAGGCCTGGGGGCACCTAGTGCCCGGCAAGTTGGGTTCAGAGAACATTCAAGTGGCTTCTAGTCTGGGCAGCGGGCTCTACTTGGGTTATCTGTGATGAATCCCACCATCTGCCCCATGAAGTTGGCAGAATTATGAACCCTATTTTACAGAAGAGGAAACTGAGGCTTGAGGAGGTGAGGTCATTGTAGAGGCCACTGTGGCAATGCTCTGGGTGACCGAATATCCTGGTTTTAGCACTCAAAGTCCCACGTCCCAGGAAACCCCCTGGTCTCTGGCAAACTGGGAGGATGGGTTCACCTCCCGTGCATTTGTTTCTAATGCCTATACCTGCGACTCTCCTTCACATCCCAGAGACGCTCTGCTCCCCCTGCAGACAGTCAGAAGTGCTCTCAGCCACCCTCCTCTGCGGCGGGGGCAGGAGGGTGGTGGGGTGGGGTGTGCTGAGCCAACTGGAAAGCCGGGTTCCCTGGCCTAGTTCTGAGCTCCCCCGAGGCTCAGATGGAAGCCACTGTCTGCCGAGGGTGTCTGGGATCCCCCTGGGTAGACGCCCTCCCCTCCCCTCCCTCATCAGTTCCCCTGGGGGCAGATCCTTCACAAATGGCACAGGCCCCTCCCCTCAGGCTCTGCTCCGGGGACAGCCTGGCCTCAGGCACCCAGAGGGTCACTGGAGCCGTTCCCATGCCCAGACCTTGGCTCTCAGCCCTTCCCATCCCTCGTGCTCCCTGGACTTCCAGGCACACTGAACGAGGGCCGTTCCCTCGAGCTCCTCCGAACTTCAGGGCCTCGGCACGTGCTGTTGGTCTGTGCACTCGGCTTGGCGTCTCCTTCCCAGGCTGCTTCCCCGGGGCGGAGGTCCACGCACCCTACAAAGGCTGGCTGAGGCATCCCCTCGCCCAGGAGGCCTTCCCTGGGCTTGAGCCACTGCTGAAGGGGCTCAGAGGGGCACGGGGACCACCCTGTGTCTGTATCACTTCCGCCAAAGCCCCAGCTTGAAGGAGCTGTCCTTGGCGTCCCCAGGGCAGTCACTGAGACATCCTCTCCACATCTTCACGCCCCGCTCAGGGGCCATCACTGAGCAAGTGCTAACAAACCCCAAATGAGCGAACGCAGGCACACTTAGGTACCACCTAGTCTGTGCCAAGCCGTCGGTCAGACAAGCCGCACGGTCCTCACGACACGTGCAAGACCCTATATGGTGGCCCGGCTGCCTTCCAGGCCTTCTCGCACTTGCTCGCCCACACATCACTCCAGTCCTAGAAAGCCAAGCCCCTGATGCCTGGGGTTCCCCTGTCTGCAGCGCTCTGTACCGCAGAAGCCCTGGGCGTGTTCCCTCACTTCCTCTGGTCTCTGCTTAAGCATCCCTGTCAGAGGGCTCTCCCCAAACCCTCTAGCCCCTCTATGGCAAGCAGCATCTCCCATCGTTGCTCACTGATTTTCTCACTACCTTGGCACATATTTGTTTATGTATAATATATGAGCCTACAATAAGTCCATATTTAATGACAGGCATACAGTTAGATAAATACTATCTGTATAACCTATAAATTGATTCTCATTGACCATATATTTAGTTGTCTGTCTCTCCCACTAGAGTACAACGTCCAGAAAAGGACCTTCGTTTACTGCTAAAATCCCAATACCCAGAGCAGCGGCTGCAGCACACTGTAAATGCTCAACAAATATTTCTGAAGGAATGAAAACAGGCTCAGCCCCCAGTCGACTGCTGAGAAACAGTCCTTCGATATAAGTGCCGTGGCACACGGAAGCTCCCCGGGTGAGATGACTTGCCCAAGGCCACCCTGCCTCTCCAGCCCTGGGGCCCAGCCTGACCGTGACCCTCGCTGGTACCACCACACCCCACACACTGTCCCCAGAGCCTGTCTACTCTTTCCAGAGCAGACGCCCAGAGCCCGTGACGGCTCCTCCATGGCAGGAGTCACAGCGGGGACCTGGAGGAGGAGATGGTCCACAGAAGGGGTGGCTGGGCCGCCTCTGAGCATCTCTCGGTGGCCATGATGCGGTGCGGCCAGTGAAGGCAGGGGCAGGCATTCCTCTGAACAGAAAGTTGCCCCCATCAGCTCTTCAATCATGGCCAAGGCTTCCAGCCTCCTCATGTTGGGGGTCCAGATGCAAACTCTGAAACCTCTTTGGGGGACCCAATATGTTGTTACTAATTGAACATGTGAGCCCATTAGCTCAAACGTTTGAATATGTATCATGAACATGTTTCAGGGATCCCTTTGTTGGGGGATCCCTTCCCCCGCCAAAGCAGGAGAAGCAGGGGTCCAATGACACCAGTCCCTTTGCTCACCCCCCAGACCAGGGCTAGAGTCGGCCAATGGCAAAGCATTGCCAGGGGCATCTCCGCTGACCTCGCCTTCCGTCCCTGTTGTATGCTTCAGTAGTGAGTCTCTCAGGGGGCAGGATAGACTACCCCAGACCCAGTTTCCAAAAGTTCATGGGGCATGGATTCACTCAGAAGGCCTCGTACCCAGCTTGGGGCTGCTGCTTGCCTCGACATAGGGACCAGAGAAGCTTTCGTTTCCTGAGGGCCTGGAGGAGGGGTTCAGGAGAGGCCTTGCCCTAGATGCACTAGAGAATTCCCACCTCCAACACAAAGTGCCCTTTCCCAAGGGGACCCACGAGAGGAAGCGGCTTCTTTTCCTGGATCCCACTTTAGGATGACTCCGTCGCCGGGCAACCCTGTCCTTGCTCCCGCTGTGCACCTGGCCCCGCACTGACCTCTCCTCTCGCCCTATCAGCTAGCTTTCCTCGATCCCACTTCCCAGATGAGGATGTCGAGGCTTGGGGGGAAGCGCAGGGCTCTACACCTCGTGGTGTCCCTGTTTGGGGTACCTCACTCTGCTTGACCAGGTTCCGGGTATCCGTAGATATCTGCTATCCCATCACCGTTTCTGTTCTCTCAGAGCTCAGAGTAAGCATTCACACAGGTGTGCGTACACACACACACACACACACACACACACACACGCATGTAGCCAGGTACCTTCCTGGCCCCCAGTAGCCCAGCAGTGAAGTTATTGCCCGCGTGACGGCTGTGAGTCTATGATGCCTGAGGTCCCGGACTCACGGGCAGGGTAAGGACATTCTATGATGGGTGTACTTCTGACACCTCATAAAATCGCAAGAGACCTTGCTCCCTGGAATACCAACCAGCATCACCCCAGGCCCCCAAAGCACTCACCAAGGGGCTGTGGCATGGGGTGAGGGCTCCTAAAGGGGTCTCTCCGGTGCATGCACAGGCCCACAAAGATTGGGCGGAGCGAGGCAGAGCTACATTGAAACACGGGCTATTGCTGTTTTTCCTTCCGATGCTTACAGTGTCCTGCTGACAGACTATGAAAATAAAGATTCATTTCCCACTGATCTGGGGTATTTTTTTTTTTCTTTTCATTCCACAAATACCATATTTTTGGGTTTCTGGCACACACTCCACCCCTGGCTTGCTCCTGAACCAGCATCACTAATCTTGAAGGCTCCTTGTGAGCACACCTCCCTCTGCCGTGTGACAGCCCCATTTTTTGTCTCAGCAAATTCCTAAAAGCCCCCTGCAAGGTACTATTGCCCACCTGTGTCAGATGGCAAGACTGAGGTCCAGAGAGGGTAAGTAACTTGTCTTAGGCCACACAGCAAGTTCACAAAGGAACAGACAAATCGTGGAAAGCTTTTTTCTTAGTAGATATAAAAGCCAATAGAGCTATTTTCCTTCCCAAGGCTCCAAATTGGACAGCGATGGCTAAAGAGGGGGAGAATCCTGTAAGCCCTGCAACCGGGTGATTTTTTTTAATTTCCCCACCTGTGACTTATTTTTGTTGGGAAGTAAGAACCTCAGCTTTTCTGCTGAACCCAGCCCTGCCTCATGTAAACATTCATAAGCTGTGAAAAGAATTCACTGATGAATTTTATAGCACTCCCTTCTCCCCGGGTGAATGAAACCCAGCCACTGACACAAGGGTGGTGGGGCAAGGTTGTCGCACACCGAATAGCCACACGTCTCTCTCCTTTTGCTGTTCTCATCGCTCTCTGGATGCCCAGGTGCTCTGCACAGCCTTGTCTGCAGAAAGGCAAGAGCGGCCGGATGCCTGGGTTCTTCCTTCCTCTTACTCTCTTCACTGCTTGGAGCAGAGGGGAGGGAATTCGTGTAGAAATCAACTCTGACACATGACTTCCTCGATCCTGGCCAGCTTCTCCAGGTACAGGAGAAATAAAGCCAGGGACGAGATGCCACCAGCTCTTGTTGAATACCTCCCTTTGGAGGAAAGCCCTCCTCCAAACTGCACGGGCCGCTGTGGCTGCCACTGGCCACACATGGCTATTAAATTTAAATCAATAAAACATAAATAGAATTAAAAGGTCCAGGAGCAGAGTTCTGCTTTGCCAGGTCCAGTCAATGACCCGATGCATACAGAGTGGAGCAGTGCCGGGAAACCTCTGGACAAAGGGAGCACTATTAATGGTATAAACCACCTTGCCAAAGCCACAAATATTTTGTGGAAAAATACTCACAGAGGGCTACAGTGTGTGCCAAAACGCAAAGGAGGCATTTGAAAGGAAAAGCTGGCTTCACGGAGTGGTGGGGGGTGGGAGACACATGCCACCAGGAGGAATTTTTTGGTCAGAGGTTAAAAAAAAACCCACCTATCTTTCTTCCTTTTTAAAATCGGCAGGAGTGGGACTGGGAGACTCTGTAAGGCTCCCCCTGAGAGTAGAGCTCTACCAGCATTTGCTGGATGAATGTATCAATGAAGAGAAAATATTAAAGTAACGGATGTGGAAAAGTCATAAAAAAAAGAAAAGGCTAGAGGGGGATAAATACAAAATCCAGGCTGGGAAGAGACTGACTCAGGTCAGGTGAAGCCTCTGCTGCTTCTGGGTTGGGGTGATGGGTATTCACGTGTTCAGTGTGTTGTTATAATTGATCCCCGGCACTTATTTGACAAATATCCTTTGCATCCCAAAGTTCAACAGAAGCCTTCACACGTGAGATATACCAAGACCTTAAAAAACATCTAAATTTTAGCCCTAATCCTGCCCATGTTTCAAAAGATGCTTTGTCTCATTATTGTAGTTGGGGATGATTAACATCAACATAGATATTTTTAATGATACCTTTTATTTATATAACACTGCACATTTTTATAGCATTCACCACTTTCTTCCAGTATTGGGTTTAAACTTAGGAGGAAGTAATGTAGCCATCGTAGGGCAGAAAAATGCCAGAAACCAGATATGCCTTTTCTTCATGACTCTGCCTCTCATCAGCTGTGAGACCCTGAACAAGCCACCGAGTCTCCTGGACCCTCTGTTTCCCAACTGAGAAAATGGAGGAATGTATTCAGTTGTCTGGGCTTCCCAGACGGCTCAGTGGTAAAGAGTCTGCCTGTAATACAGAAGACTCAGGTTCAGTTCCTGGGTCAGGAAGATCCCCTGGAGAAGGAAATGGCAACCCACTCCAGTATTCTTGCCTGGGGAAATCCCATGGACAGAGAAGCCTGGTGGGCTACAGTCCATGGGATCGCGTAGAGTTAGACATGACTTCGCGACAGAACAAGAATAACTTAGCTGTCTAGCATGGCAGGTGGCTGTTAGTTAACCTTCACTGATTCGTGACAAATTCATTGAGCAATTCCTGCATCCCAGGCTCAGCTCTTGTGCTGGGGACAGGACAGGGGGTGTGACAAGACTTCTCAGCAGCTGCTTTCCCGGGATGCAGACAGTGGGCAAAGAACACTATAAAGTGCCTCATTTCATTGAGAGAAATATGCAAAGTGATAGCACGCTGTCCACAGAGAGCTCTGGCAAAGGGTTCAACAGGTCTGATGGGGGCACTGATGCCTGAACAGTCCCATCATCTGAAGGCTTATTGGAACGATAACGGGTTGACATGAATCAAAAGGCTTTAGAGAAAACAGGGTAAAGGCAAGACCGTGAGCCAGGACCAGAAGGCCAACCAGACAGGCCAAGAGCTCGCCTGCACACACCGCAACCAACGAGAGTCCTGCCATACGCTGGCACCGGTTGGTATTAATAATTAACTGTTGCTCTGGGCTCCAAAGTCTCCCCACAGCCCCCAGCCCCTCCCTGGCAGCTGAAGGAGGGGTGTCTGCTCCCCGCAAGGACCTCCGCGATTCAGCACTCTGACCAGGGTCTACCTTGGCCGGTCAGTACCAGCACCCACCTGTCATTAAATGCTGGTGTTTTGCCCTTCAGTCAAAGGATGGGGGTGGGTTCCTAAATTGTCCCTCAATCTCTCCCCGCAATGCAGACTGAGTCCTGAGCCCTTCCTTTCCATCCAAGCCCCCGTGATGAGTCAGCCTCCACCTCTCGGGTCCAGGGAAGTTCCACTCAAGAAGGCTTATCTCAGGAGAGTTCTGAAGAGGGAGGTGAGGCCGCTGTGCGAACCTCCAGGAAAAGCGTGTTCTTCAAGAACAGCCTTTGTGAAGGGAGCTCTCAGAGGAGAGCTTAGAGCCTGAGGAGACTTCGAGACCAGTGTGCGAACACAAGATCTTGAGCGGCAGGGGGTGGAGTCTTGAGGCCACCTCCAGGGTGCTGGGACTTACCCTCCAGGTGCTGCAAGTTGAACATGGTTAGACTTGCGTTTCAACAGAAAGCACCCTGGCTGCTCGGCGAGTGGAATCTGCAGGACCTCGGGGTGGGGGGGGGGCAAGTGCCAGGTAGAAGCCAGTCCTCATAAAATGGTTGTGATACATCCTGGGCACATGTGCTGTGATTCTCTTCTTCTGGTCTGTGGATTTCCGATTCACTTTTCTTAATAGAAACAAGTTTTAAATTTTGGTGACGTCCAATTCATCTATTTTTCCTTTCACGGTTCCTACTTTTTTCTGTCCTGTCTCAGACGTCTCTGCCGACTACAAGACTGTGAAGCTATTCGGTCAGGCTGTCTTCCAAAAGTTAAATAATTCCTTTAACTCAGTAATAAAAAGACAATCCAATAAAAAATGGGCAAAAGACTTGAACGGATCGTCCACAAAAGAAGACACTCAGATGAAAGATGCTCAACTTCACTAGCCAAACAGGAAAGTACACACGAAAACCCTAACGGAATAATGTCACACAACTGTAGAATGTCTAAAATCGAAAAGCTCTGTTGACCATACGAAGTGTTGATCAGGCTGTGGAGGAAGTGGAACCCTCAGGCACAGCTGGTGGAGGTGTGAAATGGTACAAGAATTTTAGAAAACAGCCTGGCACTTTCTCTTAAGCTAAACATACACTTGCCGTCTAATGCAACCATTCTCCTCCTAAGTATTTACACATGCGAACAGAAAGCAAGAGTCCCCACAAAGACTTGCACTCAAATGTTCATAGGAGCTTGATTACATAATAGCGCAAAACTGGGAACATGCAAATGCCCATCAAAGGATGAATGTATAAACAAGATATCGTGTATACATAAGAGAGAACATTGTGCAGCGGTACAAAGTAATGAGCTCCCACATAGCTCCCAACAACAGGGATGAATTTCAGAAACATCAAGATGGTTAGATGACTCAACGAACTCCATGAACTCGAGCAGACTCCAGAANCTCTAATGCAACCATTCTCCTCCTAAGTATTTACACATGCGAACAGAAAGCAGGAGTCCCCACAAAGACTTGCACTCAAATGTTCATAGGAGCTTGATTACATAATAGCCCAAAACTGGGAACATGCAAATGCCCATCAAAGGATGAATGTATAAACAAGATATCGTGTATACATAAGATAGAACATTGTGCAGCGGTACAAAGTAATGAGCTCCCACATAGCTCCAAACAACAAGGATGAATTTCAGAAACATCAAGATGGTTAGATGACTCAACGAACTCCATGAACTCGAGCAGACTCCAGAAGATGGTGAAGGACAGGGAAGCCTGGCATGCTGTCGGCAGTGGGGTCGCAAAGCGTCGGACACAACTTGGCAACTGAACAACAACAACAAGCTGAGGGAAGGAAGCCAGACACAAGAGCGCAAGTTGTGTGATCCCATTTATAGGAAGCTCTAGAACAAAGCTAACCTACAGTGATGCAAAGCAGAGCCATGGTTAACTGGAAAGGGGCCTGAGGAAACTTCCCGGGCCGATGAAAAAGTTTCCTGTCTTGCTGGGAATTCGGATTACAGGGGTGTAAACAAGGTCAGGATGTATGGAACACTTCAGATCTGAATGTAAATTGTACCCCAATAAAGCTTCTAATTCTTTGTGGCTGGGGCGGGGAGGAAAAAGTTGCTGGATGAAAGTATATATAATTCCTTCAAGTACTGATATTTCATTTATTTTTAAGATAAGTTTACTTATTTATTGAAATGTATTGACATTTGTTGTTGTTGTTCAGCTGCTCAGTCATGTTTGATTCTTTGCGATCCCAAGGACTGCAGCACACCAGGCTCCCCTGTCCTTCACCATCTCCTGAAGCTTGTTCAAACTGATGTCTGTTGAGTTGGTGATGCCATCCAACCATCTCGTCCTCTGTCGTCCCCTTCTTCTCCTGCCTTCTATCTTTCCCAGCATCAGGGTCTTTTCTAATGAGTCGGCTCTTCGTATCAGGTGGCCAAAGTATTTCACATATAACATTGTATAAATTCAAGGCGTCCAGCAAGTTGATTTGATGTATGTATAGTGCCATTATAGTGATAGCACCTTTATTATATCACATGATTATCATTTTTTTTAATGTGGGCCATTTTTAAAGACTTTACTGAATTTTATACAATATTGCTTCTGTTTTATGCTTTGGATTTTGGCAGAAAGGTATGTGGGATCATAGGTCCCCAACCAGGGATGGAACTATATCCCCTGCATTGGAAGGCAAAGTCTTAACCACTGAACCACCAGGGAAGTCCCATCATTTCTTTTTTGAGCTGGGAATAATTAAGATCTAGTCTCCTAGCAACTTCAGTGACTTTAACACAACAGTGTTGTCCATATTCACGACTCTGTGCATTAGCTCTCCAGGACGTGTCTCCTAGCTGCAGGTTTGGACACTTATCTGAGATCTCTTTTATTCTCCCGTTTTCCAGAGGCTCCATTAGTCTGACACTGTTACTAAGCTTGCCAGGGACGGGGAAGAGACAGAGGCAAGTACAGGCAAGTTGCTGCAACATCCCATTCCTTCCTTATCCAACAGAGATCTACTACCCCTACTGTGTGCTATCAGGACCTCTGGAGCAACAAAGGCCGATAAGCCAGCGTCCCATCCATCAAGGGGCTCACAGTCATTCTGTGTGCATGCGTGTGCGTGCGTGTGTGTGTGTGCATGTGTGCGTGTATCTCACTTCTCAAGAAGTTAGCCCGGGAGCCCACGAGCCACAGCTCCTGAATCCTGTGCGCCCTAGAGCCCGTGTCCCGCGGCAAGCAGAGCCGCCGCGGTGAGAAGCCGGCGCATCGCAACTGGAGTAGTGCCCACTCGCCATTGCTAGGGAAAAGCCTTCACAGCAGCGAAGACCCAGCACCGCCATGGGTAAATAAATTAAATTATTTTTTAAAATGCAGCTAGCCATCATGTTTTCCAATAACCATTTAAAAGTGTAATAATGTTGAAAACAAAAAAACAAAACACAGCCACTAGCCACCTCTTCATTCCCCCGGGCCCCAGGCAGCTCTAACTTCTGGACCTGCATCAAGAAGGCCCAGGGTTGGGAAGGGGCGGGTGGGTCTCTCTGGGGATCTGGAGATCGTGGGCCGCCCTCCAGCAAGGCCCAACCTTCCACCATCAGCGACATTTCCCGAGCCTCCAACAGGCTTCACTGTCTGCTCTCTAGAGACAGCTAGACTGCCGGGGGCCCTCCAGCGCAGCCCCCTGATGGCTAAGCCACCAGTTTCTGGCTGCTCCTCCTGCCCTTTGCAGAAACCTCTACAGCAGCACATTTCCTTAATGTGTGTGATAGCTAGTGCTTTCTCAATGTCTTTCTCTTAAAAGGACAGAAAAATAGAAACTGACCAACCATGGCTGAAATGTAGGCATTCCGGACACAGACCCAAAGATCCACCAGGACCCACATCTCCACTTCTCATTCCATCCCTAGGAAGCTGCAGGTTGCAGGGAGTTTATTTTGCCTTGTTTCATCCCTATTTTAAGGAGGGTTTTGACTTTTTTATTGAAGTATATTTGTTACAATATTATGTTAGTTTCTGACGTACAGCAAAGTGATTCAGTTATACATATGTATATATTTTTTATTTTTTTCCACTATGCTTTATTACAGGACATTAAATGTGTTCCCCTGTACTGTACAGTAGGACCTTGTTGTTTCTCTGTTTTCTATATGGCAGTTTGTATCTGGCTAATCCAAGCTCCTAACTTATCCCTCCTCCCTTCCCCCTGGTAGCCTTGTTTTCTACGTTTGTGAGTCTGTTCTCTTTTGTAAATAAGTTTGTTTCTGTGTATTTTAGATCTACATACAAGTGATATCATATGACGTTAGTCTTTCTCTGTCTGACTCATTAACGCTTCTCTTAGTATGATCATCTCAGGTCCATCCATGCTGTTGCAAATGGCCTTCTTTCTTTATTAGTGAATAGTATTCCACTGTATGTATATATATGACATCTTCCTTATCCATTCATCTATTAATGGACATTTAGGTTGCTTCCACGGTTGGCTATTGGAAATAGTGCTGCTGTGAACATCGGGGTGCATGTATCTTTTTGAGTCAGAGTTTTCAAGAAGGGTTTTGATGATGGACACAGAAGTTCCCAAGTTAGTGCTCATGGCTACCATCCCCAGGTCCCAGCACTCTTCCTGGGATGAGGCACGATGATGCCCATTTTACAGGTGGGGAAACTGAGGCTTAAGGATGACAGGACATGACCAAGGTCACAAAGCTAGCAAGAGGCAGAAACTAGATTCCAAGGTTTCTGGTTTCAAAAACAAATATCAAGGCCCTATGTCATTTCCTCCTTAACAAATCTCAGAACCATGAAAGAAATGCCTGGTTCACTGCTATGAGTATGTGCTGGAATAAATGATGGGTAGATTAATAAATGAATGGATGGGTGGATAGATGGCTGGACTAGTGAATGGATAGATGAAGGATGAATGGGTGGATGGATAGAAGGGTAGATGATGGATGGATGGATGGATGGATACATGCCTGGACTGGTGAATGGATAGATGAAAGATGAATGGGTGGATGGATAGAAGCGTAGATGATAGATGGGTGGATGGACAGATGGCTGGACTGGTGAATGGATAGATGAAGGATGAATGGGTGGATGGATGGGTGGATAGATGGGTGGATGGGTGGATGGATGGGTGGATGGATGGACAGATTGATGGATGTGTGAAACAGGAGGAGTCAGGACACTTGCCTCACAGGCTTATTCTCTGACTCAGCTTCCCACTCTCCCTGGAGCCCTTGCTGGGCTCAGCATCTGAGTAAAAAGGGTCCCAGATCATCCAGAGCTCTGCAGGCTGAGAAACAAGCAAGATCATCTAAAAGTCTGGATGCAGCCTGGGCATGTGTGTGTGCTCTGAATGGTGGGGTCGGGAGGGACCCTATGGAAAGGACAGGCTGTGTATAGGAAGGCTGTGGGTAGGAAGCGGGAGCCGGGGTGAGTGTGGAGCAGAGGCGCGTGCCAGGATGTGGAGGCATTTGCGTGAATGGGTGCGTGCGGGGGTGAGTAGGTCTATGCAGGTGTGCTGGAGGTGTGCACAGGCGTGCAATCGGCACGTGCCCAGGATGGTGAGCGTGAAGGCATGGGGCTGGCAGGTGCGTGTGCCCATTAGAAGCAGTCGACGGCAGCCTGTGTCTTAACAAGGCCCCGGTGCAGGCTCCCAGGGCGATCAGCTTCAGCCACAGCCATGATCCCAAAGCCTCCCAGCCTGGGAACCTCGCTGCCTCCCACTACCCCTCCCCAGGATCTGAGCCACCGGTTGGCCTGCCCCACTCCCTCCTGCCTGTCACAGGTCAAGGAGGGCCCCTCACTGAATACAAAAAACACACAGGGTTTTTATTAGCGTCTGAGGGTAGCCAGGCCAGGGTAGGCCCTAGACAGTCCTGAAGTCTGTGCTCCCGTCCGGCCTGTTTCAGAATCCTGAGGGCAAAGGGTTGGTCTTACTGCCCCGGATCTCAGGTAAACTGAGGACACAGCCAGCTGGGCACCCCAGGAGGGACGGCCTGCGGAAGGATGAGCAAATCTGGGAGGCACGTGGGCACGATGGAAGGTTCTCCCCACTGAGAAGAGTCCAGGGTCACTTCCACAGCAGTCTCCCAGGACCGACACACTGGGCCCAGCCTGAGCTCCCCACGAAGTCCCTGATGGGCAGCCCAGCTCCTCCCTCAGCTCAGCAGGACCCAGAGCCTGAGCCGAGGTTCTCACTGCCCAGGCTGGGTGTGGTGGGCATCTGACCAGCCGCCGTGGGGAGGCCTCACGAGTGGACCAGGGACCAAGCCCGATGTCCCAAGGGACCCCCACGCCCTCTGGCCATTGGACAGGTGGCCACACAAACTGTCATCTGTCCGGAACAATCCAGGCCAGCCCTCCCTTGGTCAGAGCTGACCCCAACACTTGAGATTCTGAGAACCACAGACCAGAGGACTGNCAGAGGAGGCAGGACAGCAAAGTAGAAAGAAGCTGGAGGCAAGGTCCCAGGAAAAGAACATGTGGCACATTTGGGGATAAGAAGGTGTATGTACCATTAAAAAAAAATAGATATATGAAGACCCAGGTGTGCAGCCCACCCACAATTACCTCACTTCATCTCATCAGCAGCTCTGTAAGGAAAGGTTATTATGCCCAATTCAGAGATGGAGAAACTGAGGTTCATGAAGCTCAGGTCTTCTTCCAGCCGGGAAGTGAGGGCCAGGATTTGAATCCAGACCAACTCACCACCACCATTTCTACTGGCTTCACATTCATTTCCTCTACCAGCCAGAGTGACTTGAAGCGAGTCCTTCACGTCATGGACCTCAGTTTCCATATCTGTAAATGGGTCCCTTCCTTAGCCCCAGTCCAGGGCGGCTGGGAAGACTGAATGAGGTGGTGGCAGATGTGAAGGAAGGGCTACTGCGTGGCGCATCGCCTACGGCACAGGCTCCACAGCCCAGGTCCTGACTGTACCTAGAAGACTGCCTGTTACAACGGCATGCCCCGACGCCCCACAGGACGCTCTGCCAGCAAAGAGATTCAATTATGGTCATTATGGTGCACTTAGGAAAACCAGGGAGCAGGCTAATACATTTCAGAAAGATTTGCAAGAGCAGAGGATGAATCAAAATGAGTTTTCTACTTAACCCTCAGTTAAACAGAAAATCCATTTAACCACAAGGCATCACTCTGTCTTCCCACTCTCCAGTCAATCATTTTTTTTCCTTTACTGTCTGCCACTTCGATTTATATTTTTATTCCCTCAAGCTGCCTTAGAATGAATAATAAGTTCATTGATGGGGAAAAAGATGTCATAAACCTCTAGGGGTCTGCAGCCCTGGACCAGCATCCTCAAACCTTTGCTCCTTCCAGCAGGGCAAAGGTGGGCACACTGCTTGTATCTGTGGCGGCCAGAGAAGCTGATGGGCTCTAGAGGAAGCAGCCCCATGGACCCAAGGGGGAATGCTAATATACACCTCCCACCAGCCCTTCCTTCTCCCTCCGTAAAGCAAACCAAATATCTGCAGTCATTGGCAGCCTCCAGAAAGAGGCTGAGGGAAAGATGTACTCAGAGGGGCCACAGGGGATGAATTCATTGACCTCCAAGTGTGCTAAGCCACAGAGCCATGGATATCAGAGTTGTCGGGGAGACACAATTAAAAAGCAGGGATAGATTCAAGTTAGGGAGACTGTTCCCCACAAAATGGGAAAGTAAACATATCGCCAGCTAGTTTTCTGTAGCATTCAATAAAGCAGCCTTGACTACTTATGCAACAAGACTCTCCAGGTACACAGTTTCCAGGTAAAATCCAAGATGCTCAGTGAAGTCTGAATTTCACACAAACACTAAAGAATGTTTTAGTTTTTGTTCCAAATAGTCCATGGGACTGATACTGATGGAACATAAGAGCGTAAAGCATTAGTTGGTCAGTCATGTCCAACTCTTTGCAACCCCATGGACTGTAGCCCGCCAGGCTCCTCTGTGCATGGAATTCTCCAGGCAAGAATATTGGAATGGGTAGCCATTCCCTTCTCCAGGGTGTTTTCCTGACCCAGGGATTGGACCTAGGGATAGAACCCAGGTCTCCTGCATTGCAAGCGGATTCTTTACCATCTGAGCCACCAGGGGACTCCTACTGATGGGAAACGCATTTGCACTAAAAAAACGATTCGCTGGCTATAAGAAGAGTTACCCTGGGCACCCTGTAGTGCGATCTGCTAACCTAGGAACACTTTTCAGGAGGCACACATATAGCATCGAGCACTGGAGGACATCGGAAGCAGGCTGCTGGAATGGGGGCCCCCAGCCCGGTACTGCCCAGGAAGGAGTCCCACATGGCTATTTTGCAGTGGGACCTGGTGCACAAAGAAAAGCAGGAAGCCGAACTCGGTGAACTTTCTGGAGGCATCTCTGCTGTATGTGTGCCTGAGTGGGAACAAAAGCAGGAAGCGAATGGGCCTCTTGTCCTGAGAGGAGCACTGCCTGAGTTCTCTTCCCTCCATTTCCCAAGCTCTCTCTAATGTTGTTTCACGGCCTGAACAATAACAGTGTGTGCTGGCACGCCCGCCCAGGCACACAAAGCGCTCAAATTTCTTATCTTGGAGAGCATTCAGGTTGTTCTACCAGATTTCAAGCTCGTTGAAGTTATGGACCAGGCATTTTTAATTCCTGTATCCCAGAGGATGCTCAGCGAATGATGAAGGGAGAAAGGAAAGAAGAAAAGGGGTGGGGGGAGAGAGAGAGGATTTGTTGATACAAATGCCAAGAGCTGGGATATCTGGGCTTGGAAAGGGGCTCCCAGGGCCCAGAGGACGGCCCAGGCTGCAGGAGCTGCTTTGTCACCCGGGTCTCCTTGCTCCCTCCCCTGGGTGTGGAGGCCTTGGCAGTCATGGCCTGGGGGGCTATTTGGGGAACAGGCAGCACAAAGCCCAGTCTCAGGTCTGAGACCCCTGTAGCCTCCGCCCCCTCAGCGCTCTGCATTTACCCAGAGCCACCCCCGGCAGGAGGATGCACCGCTAGGAGGAGGAACAGGCCTGGGGAGCTTTTCCTAGGCCAGAGAGCAGATTCCGCACCCTTCTGCTCCACCCTGTCCCCCTCCTGTGGGGGACGTGCCTGCCTCCCGGTTCAAGTTCAGTTTAAACAGATGTTGTGTCCCTAAGAAGCCAGCACTGTCTTTGAAGCCCGGGAGAAAAATCTCAGCTCTGAAGGGATATTTCCTACCGAGGAGGCTCTCCGGGGAGTCTTGGCAGAAATAAAAACCCAAAGTCCTGGATGCTTATCTCCTGGTATTTATGAGATTTTTCATTAGAACGACTGTCTTCACAGACTGCTCTGCAGAAAAGGAAAGGGAAGGAGAGGGAGGGGAGGAGCAGAGCAGGGATCCCACTGAGCAGGGCTGGATGAAACTCCAGGGGGGATATCGTCTCATATCCACCAGGCAAACTGTCACTCCATGGAGGCAGCTTTCTGTGTCCAGCTCTCTGTTATGCTAGACTGTATATAGATGGTGCTCAGACCCAGGGTGGCCTTTAGGATAAAGGCTGGGGTTGCATGGAGTCAGACACGACTGAAGCAACTTAGCAGCAGCAGCAGCAGCAGCCAACCTACTCAGGGTCCTCCTCAGTGTATACAGGACACCTACAAGGCCTTTCTGCACCTATTTCCACCTGGAAACTAGCTGGTCACACAGCAGGGCCCGTCCACAGCATCACCTCTTCAGAGTCCTCCACCGGCCTCCCCTCCACTGCCCAGGACAAGAGTCCCATTCGTTTCCTGCAATATCTCCCAAGGGCCGGGTGGTAGGGGCAGTCTGCACAAGGTGTAGGGGATGAATTGTCTGCAGTAAAATTTAAAACAAGCATAAAACCAGCTAAAAGCTGACAATGCTAAACAACATCAATGATAAAACGTACTGCCTTAGAAAAAAAAAAAAATCTTGTTGTTCCGAGTTCTAAACAACTGCTGTAATCACGACTGAGTTTTAATAATATGTGTGGAAGCGCCACAGGAGCACATTTTTATTACTTGACCTTTCATAAATATTGTGCTTACATGGATGTGAGCTCAGAGAACAACCTCTGGTACAGCAGACCCCAACACGAGCCGATTCTGCCGCACACGTTCGTTGTGAGAAAAAGGATTCAGAGCCGAGCGAGTTCTGTCTGTACGGGCTGGTTCCAAGACTAGTACTCTGCACTAGCTCTCTTTGTACCAGCTCCTTTGATACTAGATGTTCTCACAGATGCCAGATCTTCAAGTCTTCAAGAGTACACTTGAACTAGGCAATGACCGCAAGGTGACTGCAAGGACGCTGAAACAGATTATTGCCAAGGCAGCCACCTCTGCTCATTCTCCCAGCCGTGCGGGGTTCATGCTTTTGGAACTTCCTTTGTGCAATTCCTTTTCTTTTTTTCAAAAAATCCATTAATTTAATTAAAAAATATGAACTCATTACTTCTCCCCCCACTTTTTTTTGGNCAAACTGTCACTCCATGGAGGCAGCTTTCTGTGTCCAGCTCTCTGTTATGCTAGACTGTATATAGATGGTGCTCAGACCCAGGGTGGCCTTTAGGATAAAGGCTGGGGTTGCATGGAGTCAGACACGACTGAAGCAACTTAGCAGCAGCAGCAGCAGCAGCCAACCTACTCAGGGTCCTCCTCAGTGTATACAGGACACCTACAAGGCCTTTCTGCACCTATTTCCACCTGGAAACTAGCTGGTCACACAGCAGGGCCCGTCCACAGCATCACCTCTTCAGAGTCCTCCACCGGCCTCCCCTCCACTGCCCAGGACAAGAGTCCCATTCGTTTCCTGCAATATCTCCCAAGGGCCGGGTGGTAGGGGCAGTCTGCACAAGGTGTAGGGGATGAATTGTCTGCAGTAAAATTTAAAACAAGCATAAAACCAGCTAAAAGCTGACAATGCTAAACAACATCAATGATAAAACGTACTGCCTTAGAAAAAAAAAAAAATCTTGTTGTTCCGAGTTCTAAACAACTGCTGTAATCACGACTGAGTTTTAATAATATGTGTGGAAGCTCCACAGGAGCACATTTTTATTACTTGACCTTTCATAAATATTGTGCTTACATGGATGTGAGCTCAGAGAACAACCTCTGGTACAGCAGACCCCAACACGAGCCGATTCTGCCACACACGTTCGTTGTGAGAAAAAGGATTCAGAGCCGAGCGAGTTCTGTCTGTACGGGCTGGTTCCAAGACTAGTACTCTGCACTAGCTCTCTTTGTACCAGCTCCTTTGATACTAGATGTTCTCACAGATGCCAGATCTTCAAGTCTTCAAGAGTACACTTGAACTAGGCAATGACCGCAAGGTGACTGCAAGGACGCTGAAACAGATTATTGCCAAGGCAGCCACCTCTGCTCATTCTCCCAGCCGTGCGGGGTTCATGCTTTTGGAACTTCCTTTGTGCAATTCCTTTTCTTTTTTTCAAAAAATCCATTAATTTAATTAAAAAATATGAACTCATTACTTCTCCCCCCACTTTTTTTTGGTGCTGTAACGTTTGTTGACTGGCATGGTTCTGTATATAAAGTCCACTGAAAGGAATATTTCGCTGTTTCTGGCCATTATTAGAATTGGCTTTATTTCATCACTATTACTGAAAATAATCTTGTTGTACAGAGATGACAGGGGTTAAAAGCCATCTTCCCTGGGTGTTGCATATCCTAGGTACCTCATCCGGCTGCCCCATTCTAGCTTATGTCGAGCACCGATAGTTGAACAGCGATCATCTTCAGGGCAGGCTAAGCTTGCTCTTGTAGCTGTCTTCTCTTCCACAACAGTTCCCTGGACAATGCAAAACTAAGATCTGTTCGCCCTGGTGTCCCAGATGGGCCGCCCTCTGGGCAGCTCTGGGCAGCCACAGAGGGCACCTTCTACAGGTTCTCCAAGACCCTGCACGGCTCCATCATCTTCTCCATCTACACTCCCCCCGAGGGGTCTCATTAGGGGTGAAGGCTGGAAATTCTCTACCAGCTGACAGGTCCCAGACTTGTCTCTCCAGCGCAGACCTCGCCCTTGACCTCCAGGTATACACCTTTATTCGTGTTTTTGCCACCTCCATTTGGATGGATCAATGTCCCACCTTAAAATGGCTCAAAAGAGAGCTCAGCATGCACGTGCCCCTCATCCTTCACCAAAGCCCAGCCACCCAGGCTCCTCCATTTACAGGCACAACCCTCTACTGTCATCCATGACACCTCTGTTCCTCTTCCTCCTAATCAGGGAGGCTGTCAGCTCTACTTTCCAAACAGATGATGAATGATTTGGCTTCAAAGCACCTCCACCACCCTTCTGTCCTTCCAAGTCACCTCATCTCTGGCCTGGACCAGTCTCTGCCCCAGTCTCCTTGTCCCCTATAATCTGTCCTCTATTCCGCAGTCAGAGTGATCTTGGTAAATGTATTATTTTATTGGGTCCTGTCTCCTCCTTGTACACTGCTTCCCATCACACTTAGAATCCAAATCCACAGTCCTCACCTGACTGGCAGCTCCCTCCTGGCCTCCCCTCTCTCCTTACTTCCCTCGCTCTAACACTGTGGCCTCCTTGCTGATTCTCCAAAGTGCCAGCTGCCGTCATGCCCCTTACTCTTGCTGTTCCCTTCACCAGGAAGCTCTTCCCACAGATGAAGTCCAGGCTCACTCCTCACTGCCTGAAAGTCTCTGTTCAAATGACATCTGATCGAGATGCCCGTTATCCGAAATAGCACATCCCTGGCCTCTCCCTTTCTCTTCCTGCCTGTAATACTGTCTGACACTCAGTTCGTTTGTCTGATCTCTGTTTCCTCCAGCTAGAGTCCAAGCTCCATGAGGGCAGGGACTTTGCTGTTTTGTTCACAACACTACATTCCTAGCATATAAAGCAGAACCTGGTACATACATACCAGGGGCTCAACAGTATTTACTGAATCAATGAAGTAGACTTACATTTAACATCTTCTCTCAAACTAACTCTGGGCAAAGCATTGCTATCATCACACCCATTTTGCAGATGTGGAAACTGAGACTCAAAGAATGGGAGGGACTTAGCCTCAAGACCCCTCAGATCCATGTCAGTTAGTGACACATCCATGATTAAAACACGGGCTTCAAAGAAAAGGAAATCAATACAGAAAATCAACAAAATCAAAAGCTGGTTCTTTGAGAAAACTGGCAAAATTGAAAAAACCTCTAGCCAGGCTAAGAAAAAAGAGAAAATACAAATTATTAATGCCAGAAGTGAAAGAGTGGACATCACTATATTTCCTACAAACATGAAAAGGGAAATAAAAGAATACTGTGAATGATTCTATGCCCATATATTTGATAACCTAGATGAAACAGACCAATTTCTTGAAAGACACAATCTGCCAAAAATCATTCAAAAAGAAATATGCAATCTGAAGAAGCCTGTACCTATTAAACATTTTGAATCAATAATTAATAACCTGTCCAAAAAAGAAACATTAGGCACACATGGGTTCACTGGTGACTTCTACCAAGCATTTACAGAGGAATGTATCAATTCACAACAATCTCTTCCAGAAAATACCGGCAGGGAAAATACGTTCTGACTCATGCTACGAGACTAGTATTAACCTAACACCAAAAGTGAAAATAGGGCTTCCCGGATAGCTCAGTAGGTAAAGGAATCTGCCCGCAATGCAGGAGACCCCAGTTTGATCCCTGGGTAGGGAAGATCTGCTGGAGAAGGGATAGGCTACCCACTCAAGTATTCTGGCCTGGAAAATTCTTTGGACTGTATAGTCCATGGGGTTGCAAAGAGTCAGATACGACTGAGTGACTTTTGAGTTTCTCTGGTGGCTCAAATGGTAAAGAATCTGCCTGCAGTGAGGGAGACTTGGGTTTGATCCCTGCGTTGGGAAGAACCCCTGGAGAAGGAAATGGTAACCAACTTCAGTATTCTTGCTAGAGAATCCCCATAGACAGAGGGGCCTGGTGGACTACAGTCCATGAGGTTGCAAAGAGTTGGACATGACTGAAGCGACTTGGCATGGCAAAACTGAAAAAGACACTACAAGAAAACAATAGACAAATATCTCACAAACATACAGGTAAAAGTCCTCAACAAAATATGAACAAATAGAATTGAAAAAAGTATAAAAAGAATCATACAATATAGCCAAGTGAGATTTATCCCAGATATACAAGGCTGGTTCAATATTCAAACACCAGCTAAAGTAATCCATTACATCAATTGGCTAAAGAAGAAACATCACGTGATCACATTAATAGATATAAAAACAGCATGACAAAATCCAATATCCATTCATGATAAAACTCTCAGAAGACTAGAGAAATAGAGGGAAATGTTATTAACTTGATAAGGAATGTCTATAAAAACCCATATCTAACATCATCCTTAATGGTGAAAAGCTAAAATGCTCCCATTAAGAAACAAGGAAAGTACATCCCTTCTTACCATTGCTTTTCAATATTGTACTGGAAGTCCTAGCTAGCGCAATAAGACATAGGCTTTTTTGTTTTCATGTATTAGGAAGGAAACTTTTCTACTTTCTATGGGTATTTTAATTTTACAGATTGGGAAGGAAAGAATAAAATTGTCTTTGTTCACATATGACATGATTGTCTATCTTTAAAATTTGAAAAAACTGACCGAAAACTGCTTGGAACTCATAAGTATTTATAGTAAAGTGAGGTTGCAGGATACAAGCTTTGTATATAAAAGTCCATCGCTTCCCTATACACAAGCAGTGAACAAGTGGAATTTGACATTTTTTAAAAAAGGATACATTTCCATTGGCACCAAAAGAAATGAAATACTTAGGTAAAGTTCTAACAAAATATGTAAAGGATCTGTATGAGGAAAACTACAAAACTTTGATGAGAGACATCAAAGAAGACACTAAATGATTAGAGAGAGATTCCATGTTCATGGATAGGAAGACTCAGTATCATCAAGATGTCAGTTCTTCCCAGTTTGATCTATAGATTCAATACAACCTCAGTGAAAACTCCAGAAAGTTGTTTTGTGGATACCTGCAAACTGACTTTAAAGTCTCATAAAGAAGCAAAAGACCAGAATAGCCAACATTACAATGAAGGAGAAGAACAAAGTCGTGAGACTGGCACTACTGACTTCAAGACTTAAAAGCTCCAGTCATCAAAACAGTATGGTCCTGGCAAAACAGTGAACACATAAATCAGTGGAAAAGAATAAAGAGCAGAAACAGACCCACGTAAATACAGCAAACGGATCTCTGACAAAGAAGCAAAAGGAATGCAGTGGAGAAGTAGTCTTTTCAACAAATGGTGCTGGAACAACTGAATATCCACAAGCAAAATATATATATATACACACACGTACACACACATATAGACGCAGATCTTATAACTATCCCAAAAATTAACTCAAAATGGATCACAGACCTAAACATAAAATACAAAACTATGAGACTCCTAAAAGATAACACAGGAGAAAGATCTACATGACTTTGGGTATAGCAATGACTTTTCAGATACAGCATCATAATCCATGAAAGAAATAATTGATAAGCTAGACTTGATTAAAAGTTTAAAATTCTGTTCTCTGAAAGACATTGTCAAGAGATCAAGAAGTCACAGACTGGAAGAAACTGTTTACAAAAGATGCATAGATAAAGAATTATTACCCAAAATATACAAAGAACTTGTAAATTCGTAAACTTGCTTTGTTGTAAAACCAAACAATAAGTAAACAAATAACCCAACTTAAAAATGGCAAAAACCTGAACAGACAACTCACCAAAGATCCACAGATGGAAAATAAGCATATAAAAATATGCTTTACACCATATGTGATCAGAGAACTACAAACTGAAACAAAATTGGATACTGCTATACACCTGTAAAAATGGCCTAAGTCCAAATCACTGACACAACACCAAATGCTGACGAAGTGTGAAACAACAAGAACTCTCATCCACTGGTGTTTGGAAGGCAAACTAGTACAGCTACTTTGGAAGACAGCTTGGCAGTTTCTCACAAATTTAAACAAACTTTTACCGTATAATCTAGCAGTTGTGCTTCTTAGCATTTACTCAGATGAGTTGAAAATTTACGTCCACACCAGAACCTGCAGAAGTTCTACAGTAGCTTTACTCATGATTGCTAAAACTCGAAAGCAAACAACATATCTTTCAGTTGTGTTATGCTTAGTCGCAGAGTCAGGTTCGACTCTTTGTGACCCAGTAGACTGCAGCCCGCCAGGCTCTTCTGTCTGTGGGGATTCTCCAGGCAAGAATACTGGAGTGGGTTGCCATGCCCCCCTCCAGGGGATCTTCCCAACCCAGGGATCGAATCCAGGTCTCTTGCATTGCAGGCAGATTCTTTACTGTCTGAGCCACCAGGGAAGACCAATATCCTTCAGTAGATGATGGATAAATAAACTGTAGTACAACCAGACAATGGAATACTATTCAGTGCTAAAAAGAAATGAACTTAGCAGAATTATTGGCAATGGCTAAAATGTGGATGCACTCCAAGTGTCCATCAGCAGATGAATGGATTAGCAAAATCCATTCATGGTTTACACATACAGAGGAATATTGCTCAACTTTAAAAAGGAGGGAAATTCTGTCATACACTACAACATGGACAAACCTTGGGGACATTACACCAAGTGAAATAAACCATTACAAAAATAATAATAATAGATGATTCCACTTATATAAGGCACTTAAACAAGTTGAAATCACAGCAACAGGAAAGATGAATGGGGTTTGCTGGGAGGAGAAGGGAATAGGAAATAGGAATAGGCAATCTATTTCTATTGACTATGCCAAAGCCTTTGACTGTGTGGATCACAATCAACTGTGGAAAATTCTGAAAAAGATGGGAATAACCTGCCTCTTGAGAAATCTGTATGCAGGTCAGGAAGCAACAGTTAGAACTGGACATGGAACAACAGACTGGTTCCAAATAGGAAAAGGAGTATGTCAAGGCTGTATATTGTCACCCTGCTTATTTAACTTATATGCAGAGTACATCATGAGAAACGCTGGACTGGAAGAAACACAAGCTGGAATCAAGATTGCCGGGAGAAATATCAATAACCTCAGATATGCAGATGACACCACCCTTATGGCAGAAAGTGAAGAGGAGCTAAAAAGCCTCTTGATGAAAGTGAAAGAGGAGAGTGAAAAAGCTGGCTTAAAGCTCAACATTCAGAAAACGAAGATCATGGCATCNGAGAAATATCAATAACCTCAGATATGCAGATGACACCACTCTTATGGCAGAAAGTAAAGAGGAACTAAAAAGCCTCTTGATGAAAGTGAAAGAGGAGAGTGAAAAAGTTGGCTAAAAGCTCAACATTCAGAAAACAAAGATCATGGCAACCAGTCACATCACTTCATGAGAAATTGATGGGGAAACAGTGGAAACAGTGTCAGACTTTATTTTGGGGGCTCCAAAATCACTGAAGATAGTGACTGCAGCCATTAAATTAAAAGATGCTTACTCCTTGGAAGAAAAGTTATGGCCAACCTAGATAGCATATTCAAAAGCAGAGACATTACTTTGCCGACTAAGGTCCCTCTAGTCAAGACTATGGTTTTTCTTGTGGTAGTCATGTATGGATGTGAGAGTTGGACTGTGAAGAAGGCTGACTGCCAAAGAATTGATGCTTTTGAACTGCGGTGTTGGAGAAGACTCTTGAGAGTCCCTTGGACTGCAAGGAGATCCAACCAGTCCATTCTGAAGGAGATCAACCCTGGGATTTCTTTGGAAGGAATGATGCTAAAGCTGAAACTTCAATTCTTTGGCGACCTCATGCGAAGGGTTGACTCATTACAAAAGACTGATGCTGGGAGGGATTGGGAGCAGGAGGAGAAGGGAACGACAAAGGTTGAGGTGGCTGGATGGCATCACTGACTCAATGGACATGAGTCTGGGTGAACTCCAGGTGTTGGTGATGGACAAGGAGACCTGGTGTGCTGCAATACATGAGGTTGCAAAGAGTCAGACACAACTGAGTGACTGAACTGAACTGAACTGATCCTGCATTGGCAGGTAGATTCTTTACCACTAATCACCAAGGAAGCCCCCTTCACCACCTAGCTGCCTTAACATCTGTTGTTTTCTGATCCTAAAGCTTCCTTATATGTAAAAGTAAAAGTCTGACCAGACATATTGGGCATTTATACCCTGCCTAAATCACTGGGGTTGAGCTACCTGGCAGTGATGCAACTTTGATGTATGCATTTTTTCAAATTTCTTTCAAGTGAGTAAAACAAAGCAATTTATTTTGACTTGTTTAAACAAAAAAGACAGTACTTGCAGCTAACTCTAAACAAAAGACAATGTGAAATTCAAAATGGATTAAAGACCAAAATATGAGCCCAGATACTGTAAAACTCTTAGAGGTAGACATAGGCAGAACACTTTTTGCAATACATCACAGAAGTATCTTTGTGGATCCACCTCCCAGAGTAATGAAATTAGAAACAAAAATAACAAATGGGATCTAATTAAACTTATAAGTTTTTGCACAGCAAAGGAAGCTATAAACAAAATGAAAAGGCAACCTTCAGAATGGGAGAAAATATTTGCAAATGAGGAGACTGATAAAGGATTAATCTCCCAAATCTACAAACATCTCATGCAGCTCCATTACAAAAAAAATAAGAAACCCAATCAAAAACTGGGCAGAAGGTCTAAACAGATATTTCTCCAAAGAAGACACATAGATTGCCAAATAGCATATGAAAAGACGCTCAACATCTCTAATTAATAGAGAAATGTAAATCAAAACTACAATGAGGCATTACCTCACACCAGTCAGAATGGCCATTATTGAAAAGTCTACAGATAATAAATTGCAGTAGAGAGTGTGGAGAAAAGCATACCCTCCTACACAGGTAATGAGAATGTAAATTGGTACAGCCACTAGGGAGAACAGTATAGGGGTACCTTAAAAAACTAAAAGAGTTAACATATGATCATGCAATACAACTCCTGGACACAGACCCAGAGAAAACCATAATTTGAAAAGATACATGCACCCCAATGTTCACTATTAATGATAGCCAAGACATGGAAGCAATCTAAATGTATATCAGTAGAGGAATGGATACAGAAGATGGGATACATAGATAAGCCAGAATATGGCTTATTCATATACTCAGCCATGGAAATAATGCAATAATACCATTTACAGTAACATGAATGGACCTAGAGATTATCACACTGAGGGAAATATGACAGAGAAAGACAAATCATATGATATCACTTACATGTGGAATTTTAAAAAAGATAAAAATAAACTTATATACAAAACAGAAACAGATTTACAAACTTTGCAAACAAACTTATGGTTACTGAAGGAGAAACATAAGAAAGAGGGATAAATTAAGAGTTTGAATTAACATATACACACTATAATAAATAGATAAATGACAAGACCTACTGTATACCAGAGAGAACTCTACTCAATATCCTGTAATAAACTGTATAAGAGAATACACTGAAAAAGAACGGGTATATGCATATGTACAACATATGTAAAATTCTGCTGTGAACTTAAAACAATACAACATTGTAAATACATTTTAATCCAATATAAAATAAAAATTAAATTTAAAAAGTAGAATATTAGAATGCTTATTGAAACAACATTAAGCTTTTAATTACATCCAGTCACCGAATCATTTCTCTCTCCTTTATACCCTCATTTCTATTTTTATCTAAAGAACTTTTCTTTTTGATTTAACTTCATCTCCTGTTTCTTATGTGACTTGCTTTCACTTTTCAACATTTTCCACTACAAGAGTTATCGTTCATTTTTAACTGGGACAAAATAATTCTAGTCCTCTCTTTAGAGTAAGTGTCTATTTTGGAATATCGTTCATTTTTAACTGGGACAAAATAATTCTAGTCCTCTCTTTAGAGTAAGTGTCTATTTTGGAACTCTGTGATATAGGATTTCCTTTCATGCTCTTGATTATTCTCCTGAAACATGCCTTGTTACCCAATAATCTCCAGTTTCAGAAAACAAACAGACTAAGGCACTATTCTTTAAGATAACATAATTCACTTCAGAATTATATTCACTTAAAAGAATAACTGAGTTCACAGTTTAACAACGTCAAGGAATGAGAAAAAGGAGTAAAAATCTCACTCAATATCATACACAACTTCTTGTGTTCCTTTCTATTTCAAAACTAGAATTTAAATACAATCAGAAGATTCATCTTACCATAACATAAGTGAACGATGACACCAGCACTTTGTCATGTTTCTAAATATTCTGGCAAGTATGTCTGTCTGCTAGGTAGGGATTACATTCTGGTTATGATATAGACAAGAAATTTGCTGAGCCTTGTTCTTTCCTTTCCTCTCAGAAATTTTTGTAGGATTTTAAGTCTTTTTCCTCTGATATCACTAATCAACCTGGAAAAGAGCCTTGGCTCTTTGGGGGAAAAAAGTCATCTCCGTATGATTCTGGCAGAGTTTAAGGTGTAGAAAGCACTTTTTCCCCTGCCATCTCGCGTCTTCAGCCTCCACAAAGTAACACACTCAGATATCATACAACATATAAATAACTTAGAAAAAAGTTCCAATGCTAAAGGAACAAAGGTGAAAATTTTAAGTAACCTGAACTTTTCACTGAACGTTTTTAAAGAAAGGATCATCAACTTATGCCAGCTCCCACTGGAAACTTCCAGTGCAAGTTCCTTTTTTTCTAAACTATGTCTGCTGTCCTCAAGATCAAATTTTATGCTCCATCCTATAAACAAACTTCATTCCAAACTTAGAGTCTCTGACACTAAGTAGTTATTTTAGAAAAATATTATCAGTTCTCTTGGGAAGAGAATTTGTTTCCTAATTCAACCCTATGTCGTAGAGTCTTAAGTAGTATTCAGAGTTTCAGCCAATACATCAAAATTTGCTGAAACTGTTTCATTCACATGGAGATGGCTTTATGCCCATGAGCATAGATAGAAGTATTTGTAGTTTTTCTAATTCTTAATATTTCCACTAGAAAAGCAGCACGATTTCAAGTTCTTTTAATAATCAATCAATAATGTCATTTCCCTTTGAGTATCAAATAGGATAGTTTCACTATAAGTAACAGAAATACTGACCTAAAATGGTTTATGACTTAGGTAAGTCCTAAGGTAGGGCATGTTTCAAATTTACTTAATTCAGTAACTTCATGATGGCAAAGACACAGATTATTTTCATTTCCTTGAAGTTTCACTCTCTATGCTAGAGTCTGTGTAAAGTAACTTTGCTGCTAAGTCACTTCAGTCGTGTCCGACTCTGTGCAACCCCATAGACGGCAGCCCACCAGGCTCCCCCATCCCTNAAAAAAAAAAAAAAATACTTCCCCGGTCTCCAAAATAAAAAAAAGGGGGGGGAGGGACATATTAGATTTCAGGGGATGAAAAGATTCAGAGCAGGACTCAGGAGGAAGATATTTCACATTATACAGTGAAATGCAAAGTTTCTTTTATATAAATTGTAGGGAACATGAACACGGGGTAAGAAACAGTGACAAGGCAGTCTGTCTTTCTTGATTACTGCAACTGGAGTTGGGGGCGAGTTTATTTTGGAAATGGGAGTGCGCAGAGCTAAGCGGAATTTACTTCTCCTAAAGAGGACATGGACTAAGTTGTCCAACCGCCGGGCTGCGCTTCGTTTACCGGATACAGCTGGGGAACAAGTAGGAAGTTTCAAGTCGTGCCGCTTTCTCGTCCTCTAAAGTTCAGCCTCTTTATCATTTTCTCCTCCTGCCTTCGCCCTCTCCCTGCCTCCATTCCCGAGATGAGCCAGTCAGAGGGGAAATACGAGGAATCCGGAGAAGGTCGAATATTTCCAGCCCCCCATCAAGTTTCCCCGCTCCAGCTTGAGGTATGCTCGGTCGCCTTTCTCCATCTGGATTAGAACTCCGTTGCTGGCGGCCTCCCGGGTCACGTCCTGGTCACCGGCGAAGGCTGAAATCACCGGCCACCCGTTTAACATGAGGCTCACCTGAGAAAGAGAAAGGNCTCCAGCTTGAGGTATGCTCGGTCGCCTTTCTCCATCTGGATTAGAACTCCGTTGCTGGCGGCCTCCCGGGTCACGTCCTGGTCACCGGCGAAGGCTGAAATCACCGGCCACCCGTTTAACATGAGGCTCACCTGAGAAAGAGAAAGGCCGGCTTCAGAGGGACAACCCAGTGGGGTACCGAAGCGTAGATAAAATAGCGAACCTTCACCGCTTGGCTGACGGACGCNTCACCGGCGAAGGCTGAAATCACCGGCCACCCGTTTAACATGAGGCTCACCTGAGAAAGAGAAAGGCCGGCTTCAGAGGGACAACCCAGTGGGGTACCGAAGCGTAGATAAAATAGCGAACCTTCACCGCTTGGCTGACGGACGCAAAGCTTGGAAGCAGGGGGCGGCGGGTGGGCGGGGGCGGAAAGAAAAGGGGCTTTGTAATTTACTGCCTAGGGCCCAATGAGGCGAAAGATGGCCCATCTGGGTGACAGAAAGGGCCTGCTCCCCAAACGGGAGTAACTTTCATTTCTTGGGCCCGCCAATCGAACCCTGAGTGCGCTCTTTTTATCCAGTTTAGTGAACCCGTAGGTGGCTCAGGCGCCCAGAGACCTTCGGCCCTGCCCTCCCTGCCAGCCTCAGAGAGAAAGTCAGACAACTGGCGCTTCCGGAAACACAAACAAATACAAACAAAAACCCTGGCTGGTCTCCCGATTCCAGATGCCGGGACACAGCAGAGACGCATNAGCGACTGAACTGAACTGAAGGGAATAGGAAATTATTGTTTACTGTTTATTCTTACAAGATGAAAAGCATTCTGGAGATGGATGGTGGAGATGGTTGCACAACAGTTTTAAATGCACTTAATATCACTGAACTATGCACTTCAAATGTTTAAAACATTAAATTCTGTTATATATATTTCACCACAATAAAAAATAGGGGGGAAAAAAGAAGTTGAGCTATCAAACATGAAAAGACATGGAAGAACCTTAAACGCACATTACTAAGTGAAAGAAGTCAATCTGAAAAGGCTCCATACGGTATGATTCTAACTCTATGACATGCAGGAAAAAGGCAAAACTACAGCGATAGTAAAAAGATCAGAGGTTTCCAGGATTTAGTAGGGGGGAAGGATGAATTGGTGGAGCACAGAGGATTTTTAGGGCAGTGAAACTACTCTGTATGATACTTTGATGGTGGATACATCATTATCCATTTGTCAAAACCCAAATGGGGGTGAATATACAACACCAACAGAGAACCACAGCGTAAACTATGGGCTTTGGGGGATAATGATGTGTCAGTGTAGGTTCCTCAGCTGTAATGTATGTACCACTGGGTGTGGGATGTCAGTGGTAGGGGTGGCTGCATGTGTGTGTAAGAATGTACAGAGACAGAGAGAATATGAGAATTCTCTGCACTTTCCCCTCAATTTTGCTATGAATCTAAAACTGTTCTAGAAAACAAAGTGTGCTTTAAAAAAGAAAACAGCTTCAGAGTCCAGACCCCACTCTCCTGCCTCCATCCCATAACACAGCCCTGCCCGTGGCCCAGAAAAGGAAGACATCTTGGCAAACCCCAAAGCACAGGGAATGTCTCCATTCGCATCTTCTCACATCAACAGCTCTGGGCAGATAATATACTCCCATGGCCACCAAAGGAGCACTGCCAGCTGATTTGGGCTCTTCTCTTTATCTGTGGGCTATTAATTAACATACATTAGCTTACACGTGTGTTTTTAATTATTTTTGGTAGAGCTGGGTCTTTGCTGTGCACAGGCTTTCTCTCGTTGCGGCGAGTGGGGGCTGCTCTCTGGCTGCGGTGCATGGGCTTCTGATTGCGGTAGCTTCTCTTGCTGCGGAGCACCGGCTCAGGGTGTGCAGGCTTCAGTAGCTGCCGCATGTTGAGCTCAGTAGTTGCAGCTCCTGGGTCCTAGAGCACAGGCTCAGTAGCTGTGGGCAGGCTCAGCTGTTCCGCGCCTTGCGGGATCTTCCCAGATCAGGGGTCGAGCCCGGGTCTCCTGCGTTGGCAGGTGTACTCTTTACCACTGAGCCACCCAAGGAGGCCCGAGTTCACACTGTTAACCAATAAAAACGGTGGCAGGATGATCACCAGTCCAGGCCAGAAGGCTGCAGACTAAGGCCATCTCCTTCCATAGCTCTGTGACTTTGGGCAAGGCTTTTCCCCTCTGTGATGCTGAAACACATCTGAAAATGAATACTCCCCCCCTCTTTGCCACATCTTGCTATTTGAAAGTTCTTCAGCTGTGATTCATGGTGTGGATATATGTCATTTCTTAAAAAAAAATAAAACCTTTTAAGGGCATGTTATGCTCATTTTTGCTACATGAACAGAAAAGTAATATTTTCCTTATTCTTTAGATGAGGAAGTTTAGACTTATTATTAACTATCCATGATGTGAAGGAGTGGTCACCCCACAGAGTGAAGGGTCAGTCTGGCCTTGTTCTCACAGCCAACCAGGTCAGGGAGAGAGGACATTTCAGAGGGAAAAACACAGGGACAATGTATGCGTGGTCCTGGGATGAACTTGTGCAAATTTAAAACAACTTGAAAAAGAAAAGAAAGGAAAGGTTTGGTATGGACAATACCCCGAAGGGCAGAGAAGGACCAGGTTACTGTCATGAGTCACAGGCAGATGAGCTGGACTGGGACTCAGGTCTTCCTCCAAATCACACTAGGTTTGGGTAAGAGGTTAGTCAGGCTCACCTGGACCACTGTCTTCTGTTTGGCATCTCTGAAGCCTTTCCGGAATCAAGGAAAATCAGGATATCTCCCTCATTAACCTCTTTCAACCTTATCATGGCCTTTTCACCTCAGTGACTGAGGCTTTAGTTCAGGGTCACATTTTCTCTGACCTGGATCATCCTGGCAGGCTCCCAACCAGCCTCCCTGACTTGTGCTTTATCTTCCTCTAAACACCAGTAGTGCACAATCATGGCTGTACATTGGAATTACCTGGAGAGTTTTAAATATACTAATAACTCTTCTTAAAATTTACACATAAAGCTACAGTAATCAAAACAGCACGGTAACCGAATAAGGATAGGCATATGGACCAGAGGACAGCAAGGAGACCACTCGAGTCCATCCTAAATGAAATCAACCCTGAGTATTCACTGGAAGGACTGATGCTGAAGCTGAAGCTCCAGTACTCTGGCCACCTGATGTGAAGAGCTGACTCACTGGAAAAGACTCTGATGCTGGGAGAGACTGAGGGCAGGAGGAAAAGGGGATGACGGAGGATCAGATGGTTGGATGGCATCACTGACTCAATGGACATGAGTTTGAGCAAATTCCAGGAGATAGTGAAGGACAGGGAAGCCTGGTGTGTTGCGGTCCACGGGGTCCCAAAGAGTTGGACAAGACTTATAGACTAAACAACAACAAACAGATCGGTGGGATAGAATTGAGACTTCAGAAACAAACCTATACACCTATGGCCAATGAACTTCCAACAAGGGTGCCAAGAATATGCAGTGGGGGAAGACAGTCTCTTCAATGGTAGTCCAAGGATATTCAAGTGCCAAAGAATGAAGTTGGACTCCTATCTCAAACCATATGTAAAAATTAACTCAAAATGAATCGATGGCCTAAATTTAAGAGCTAAGGTCTTAAAACTCTCAGAAGAAAACACGGAGGTGAATCTTCATTAGTTTGGATTTGGCAACGGAGTCTTAGACATGGCACCAAAAGCACAAGCAAGAAAAGGGGGAATAGATCAGTGGGCAGAGGCTCTAGGCGGTGGCAGCCAGGCCTACGTCCCCACCAGCCACCCACCAGCCACCTGCTTCCTGCTGGGAGACCTCAGCAGGAGGATGACCTGCAGGCTTCTAGGAAGCTGCCTTCACTCATTTGCACAGCCTGCTGCAAAGGGCCGGCCGGGGAGATAAAAACATCAAGGGACTCCCCATTCTTCCTGGGTGGAGAGCACAGGAGCAATGCCACTGTGGGTGCCTGCCACGGTGCGTCACTGCAGGCACGCAGGGCGCTCTTAAGCCACGTGCGGACCACCATGAATGCCTGGGGTGATGTGAGTCCTGGGGGGTGCTTCAGGAACGTTTTAGGTGCCTCTGTGGGCACCACGGGCAGCCACTGTAGTACCAGGTGGAGTCCCTAAGGGCACACACAACGTGCACCTGGAAATGTGAACGAGTGCCTTTGAGGGGACTGTGGGTGCTGTGGGGTGCTATGGCAAGCACACTCTCTTTGGGGCAGGAACCCTGGGTTTGGGTCCTAACCTTGCTGCTTTTTAGAGGTGAACCCTAGAATAATTTACCGCTTTCCAAAATCCCAACTGTCCTTAAAAAGAGCTTACTAATCCCTGCCTCTCGGGAGGTGGGGAGGATCCGCGATTACCTCCAGAGAGGGTCCAGGAAAGATCACTGGGAGTCAAACGTAAACCATGGAATTAAGGCTCAGGAAGAGCTGTTCACACCCGACACGGCCTCACGCCCCAGGAGTGTCAGAACAGAGCTGAAGCAGCCCAGGCGCTTCCTCCTGGGCCATTTTTAGATCACGCACAGAAAGAGGTATGTGTCTCCAGGGTGACCCCGCTGTGTGCTCACAAACACCCAGCTTTCCCATGTCAAGAGCCCAAGCCTCTTCACAGAGGTCACCTAGGAAGGCCACCCACATCACTCCAGGGAGTGACCCTCGCTCAAAGCAACCAGGAGCATCGCGCTGGCGATTTCCTGGCCCTTACGACCACCCAGTGGGGGTGCGTGCTATTTGCCCACTTAATAGATAAGAAAACTGAGATCATTCTGGGTGATCAAAGCACTCGTCTGAAGTCAAACGGTTACTGAAGGGCGGAGCTGGGACTCAGCCTCCGTCAGTCTGGCTACGAGAGGCCGGCAAACATTTCCCACAACAGTGCACGCCTGCCTGCCCTCATCTTTATGTGCTCCCTGTGACTATAACATATCTGTTTCCTGATTAACAACAGAGGCCAGGCTAGATCACTGCTGTCTCAGCAGCCTTGCTGATGGTACACCAAGATCAACAGCCTCCTTACTGTTTTTCTTTCTGTACTTCAAGGGATTCTTCCCTCTCACCCAAGCCCCAAGGCTTCCCCTGATGGAGAAACATCCCTTAAAGAAAGATCCTGAGGAAGTGAAGCTATTTCTGACTCACTTCAGCGCCTTCCCCTGATTGAGAAAATCAGGCAGGAATCCAGGCTCTGATAAGGTGATTGCTTCCTGCGGGGATCAGGAGGTTTACACAGAATATTACGGCCGAGGTGGCTGGTGGAGCCCGGGCAGCTGCAGGACAGATGCTCCCCCCACCCCCGGTTCCTGGCCTCAGTGCTCCTCCGCACCGTCCACTTGGTGGCCCTTGACCTGGTCCTGCTTTATCTGCTGCTAGGACCTGGCCACCCTGCCTCGGATTTCAACCTAAAATAACCCTAGCCAGCCAGGAGGCACACTCCAGCGCTGACAGGACGAGCTTGGAAACTGGTGGAATATCAGATTAGTGACTCAGAAAGTGACCAAGTACAAACCCAACCATGGGCACCAGAAATCCAAGACCTACAGAGATTTTAACAAGAGAACCCAAACTTAAAAAAAAAAAAATTGTTAAAAAGACGTTCATGTCTTTTTCAAGAAACGAAGTTCAGAGATGTGATTTGGTTTCAAGGAAATTTTTTGACCTTAAGATTCAAGTCATAGAACCGGTAAGCAAAATGCACAAGAATGGTCGGATAGCTCAGGGAGGTGCTTCAAATTCAGCCACACAGAGCTGTGTGACCTTGAGCGAGTCACTTAACTTCTCTGAGACCTGGTTTTCTCTTCCCTAAGATGGAGGTGACGGTAGGGCTGTTGGTACAGGAACTGCAGCTGAACCCTGCACTTGGCGTGGAGCAGCTTCAGTCAAGGTTAGTAAATCTGACTCTTCTGATTAGCGGGGACTCAACATGGTTCCATCTACATCTCTGCGGTCTGCACCTGAGCGCTTCCCCTGAGGGTCCGCGTCATCCTTTACTCAAGACAGGCAATCAGATCTCTCAGAACTTTCCAATCCCCTCTCCTCACCACAGACTTGAGAAAACCTCTGCCTCCCTGCCGCTCCCCCGACCCCGATACCACCGCCTGTCCCTTCCTCTAGCTCAGCCCTGGTCTTGGGACCTCAGCAACCGGGGATGTGTGGTTGGAACAGAGATTTGAGTCACTGCTGCCCCATTTTTACAGATGAGGAAATGAGGCACAGACTGAAAGCCAGAAGCTAAACATCCTGGCTCCTCATTCGGGAACCTCCAGGGAAAAAATTAGGCGACCCGGCTTATCACCAGACCTGGGATGGTGAGCAGCCCAAGAAGCTTCCAGAACCCAAGAAGCAGACCAAGGCTTTTCCATTCCCAATTCCATTGTAGAATGTGATGACTGATCCTAGTACTTGTGGATTTAAACTATCCAAAAAGAGAGTCTTGGAATGGGGGAGGGGAGGAGGGGAGAGACGGGTGGAAGTCACCCTGGGAATTTATTTCCTTCCCAGAGTCCCAGTATTATGGTGGGTGTGAGGGAGGGGTCCTGACAGAGGTGGGACCCTCTGCGAGCCTCCAGGAACTCTGCTTTTCCCCAGAGGGCTCACTTCCTCCAGCCCTTCAACCCTTACCTCCTGGGTTGTCTTAGGACCAACCCTGACCTCCGCCCCGCAGTGGGGCAGCACCCAGTCTGGTGAGATTCCCCCTTCAGCGTCAGCCTCCTTCTCCTCATCCCTCACCCCTCACCTTTGCTCCCATCATGGAGCAAACATCTGGGGGTGAGGACAAGAGGAAAGCCGCCCTCCGCCTGCCCTGCAGCCTCCAGCACGAGCTGAGAGCTTTCTCGCTCAGCCACAGAGAGTCTGGGAGCAGGGAGAGGAGAGAAGAAGATTCGCCCCTCTTATTTGAATAAGTTGCAATCCACGCCTCCAGGGCACCAACCTTACCTTTTTCAACTGCTGTCTTCTGTCTGGGGTGTCAAGATTCTCCTGAGGTCTCTTTCTGATGGTGGCTTCAGGATAAACTCTAGAAGGAGGACAGAGAGAAATACATTTTAAAAGGCTAAGGGGGCCTTCCCTGGTGGCTCAGGGGTAAGGAATCTGCCTGTCAATGCAGGAGACATGGGTTCGATCCCTGATCCAGGAAGATCCCATGTACCATGACTACTGAGCCCACAAGCCTTGACTACGGAAGCCCGTGTGTCCTGGAGCTGGTGGTCTACACCAGACAAGCCGCCACAATGAGAAGCCCCCACATCACAATCAGACAGTGGCCTCCCCTCACCCCACCTGGAGAAACGCCCACGCAGCAACAAAGACCCAGGACCGCCAAAAATAAATAAATAAGGCAAGGGATGGGGGGCATGTGGCTTCTGGGGGCCGCGTCGCTTAGATGTTCGCCCACTCTCTCCTCCCGCCTCTGCGGGAAGTGATACAGGAGCCAGACAGGGCCCAGCAAGACAGAAGCCAGCACCCGGCCCCACCGAGGGTCCCAGGACGGCGTCCCTAGTGCCTAGGGCTCAGGGTGTATTTTCAGTCTTCCAAAATAACCCTGGGAGCCTGTACAACGGCCCTGTGATGACACGGAGCGGGCTGATCGCAGCACCACACTGCGTCTCCTTGCTTCTAGCTAGAATGTTACCAACTTGGTGTGGGGACTCCAATTTCCTCAGGGGAAGTAAAGGCTCTCTGAGTCATTTTGAAAATGCGAAAGCGAATTAATCATTGCTTAATGAATGCAGGCTCTGGGGCAGACCCACACTTTCAAGATCTGGTCTTCAGACACAGGTAAGCAGTAAGTGGAGAACACTCTGATGGTGAGAAAACCAACTCAGCTCCAGAGCCCAGGACCCAGAAACCCAGCCTCTCCCCACACCCCCCACCTCCTCTCTGTCAGTTTCATGAAGAGTTCAAAGGTCTCTGGAGAAGGATCAAATTCACCGCGTCCAGGCTGCATACCTGTCAGCCAAGGCTTAGGCCGGTTCCAGGGGACCAGTTCGTTCACATGCCCAGCTGAGCAAAAGACACAGCTGAGCAGAAACGGGGAGGGCCGGGGGCCCCCATCCCTGCCTTCCAATGACCCGGCCACACAGAAGCCCTGATTAAATTTCATGTTGCCTCAAATAATAATGATAACGATCCCAACACCCTCAACAATCTCATGAGAAAGTATGGCCCCATTAGGAATGAGGACCACGATGAATTCTGAGGCGTTAACTTGCCCATATGGCCACACTGCTGAAAAGGGACAGACCCGGGACGACACTCAGGGAAGTCAGGCCCTTGGAACTGCCCTCTCCATGGTGGGGGTGGCCTAGTTCAAGGACAGCAATGAGTTCAAGTTCTGCCCTGGAGGCCCCAGCACCAGCGCACCCCATGCATAGAAGTTCTCGGAACTCCCTGCTAACTGATGGGGAGCAAGGCTTGGCTGGAGGACATGGCCTCGTTTTATTTGGCTACCTAATTTGGCTATTTGTTTGGATGCCTCAGATACCCACCCAAGTGATGTCAGCCCAGGGGGCCTCGAGTGTCATGGGCCAGACTAAAGCCACAGTCAGAGGAATTCATGATACGTATACATGTACAGATACACCTGCAGTCATATCCGTCTCTATATACATCCATACACATATGTATGTAGCCCACCAGGCTCTCTGTCCATGGGATTCTCCAGGCAAGAATACTGGAGTGGGCTGCCATACCCTCATCCAGGGGACCTTCCCCACCCAGGGATCGAACCTGCGTCTCTTATGTCTCCTGCACTGGCAGACAGGTTCTTTACCACTAGCACCGTATTTGTGTACATGTGTGGATAAACGTGTACCCCTGGTGGCCCACATGCAGACCGCGGGATCTTCACGTGTTATACAACCCCAGCTCTCTGTGAGACCATGTCCACCACTGCAAGTGAGCACACAGGCATCTTCTGGAGTCTTCTTCACAGCTGCACAGTATCCACGGTAGGTGTGGACCACCATCCCTCCCCTCGCCCACCATGCATATGTGAGTATTTCCATTTCTGGCTGTTACCGCCGTGTGACCATGGTCCCCTTGAGGCACTCATTTCTGTGTGGATGCTTTCAAGCACTTCCAAAGCCTGGATGCCTCGAGGGTGGACGGCCAGGCAGAGGCTCTGCAAACAGCACATTTGACAAACTGCCTTCTCCCTACTGTTGTTGTGGTTCAGTCACTCAGTCGAGTCTGACTCTTTTGCGACCCCACGGACTGTACCCCACCAGGCTCCTCTGTCCATGGGATTTCCCAGGCAAGAAGACTGGAGTGAGTTGCCATTTCCTTCTCCAGGGGATCTTCCTGACCCAGGGATCAAACCCAGGTCCCCTGCATTGGCAGCAGAATTCTTTAGTGCTGAGCCACCAGGGAAGGCCCACAATTCTGGATTAACTCCCTTCAAACAGCAGGGCAGGAACCCCTTTGCTNTAGAGATCTCTTCAAGAAAATTAGAGATACCAAGGGAACATTTCATGCAAAGATGGGCACAATAAATGATAGAAATGATATGGACCTAACAGAAGCCGAAGATATAAAGAAGGGTGCCTTGGAATCTGTGAAATATACAATAAGAGCTTAGTCAATGGTAGTTAGTGATGATACTAGCCAGGTACTTCCATTTTGCAAGGTCTGGTTCAAAACTTAATTTTCTTCCTCCTCTTCTTTCTTCCAAGCAAAGCAAATCTGCATTTTAAAATAAATATATAGGGAAAAAATCTGACAGCCACTTCAGTATCCTGGATAAGACTCAGATGAGAGACTTAAATATCTACCCTGATATTTTCTACTCTATATTAAATTGAAATAATATAAACACACACACATATATATATTCAGTGGTATACATACTAGGAGTATACAGCCTACTGGCTTTTCAAAAGCAGAGCACCCTGTGGAACGGGACACCAAGATCAGACTTCCCTCTTTTTCTTCCACCCCACATCCCCCCAGTCATCCCTGTTTCTCTGTCCTCACGGCAGCTCCCTGCTGGTTCCCACCTGGGCACAGCCCAAGGTCACCTGTCTGCTTACTGCAAGTAGGCTCCCTCATGTCTACCAGCCTGCTGCCTCTGTTCCTTCCAANACCCCACATCCCCCCAGTCATCCCTGTTTCTCTGTCCTCACGGCAGCTCCCTGCTGGTTCCCACCTGGGCACAGCCCAAGGTCACCTGTCTGCTTACTGCAAGTAGGCTCCCTCATGTCTACCAGCCTGCTGCCTCTGTTCCTTCCAAGATGCCCTCTCCTTTGCTGTCAGGCAGAGCCCATTTCTTTCTCTCCTGCTTCAGTGGGTTATCTGGCCTCCCTTTGTTTATACACAGGACCTTTTATCATCTGACCGCTGGCTGCCTTTCCAGCCCATCTCCAGGTCCTTGCAATATGCACAGACCCCATAGCCAAACTGAACTGACCTGGACACTCATGCCACACCACCACACTCAGTCGGATCTGGCTGCTTTTCATTCTGCCTGGAAGTCCGTTCTGCCTTTCCTAATCCTGAACTTCAGCCCCACCCCCACATCCCCAAATCACTACAAAACTAGTGTTTTGGAAAACTCATCCTGCAAAACCCTTCTTCAATATCTGCTCTGAGAAACCATCCCAGACATACACAGACATGATTCATCACTGTTTTCTGGGCTCTTGTGACAATTTGCGTATATAGGTAGTAAAGTCAGCATCGAAGCACTGTCTATTTTTTTGTTCATGTGATGTTTCTCATCCATCAGACTGAAGGATGTGGGTGATGTCTTACCCACTCTGTTGTCTCAATTACCTGACTCAGCACATATGGTGAATGGATAGTTGCTATGATAGACGAATAGATGGATGGGTGGAGAGTGGATCTACACAAGAACTGAATGGTAGAAGAGANAGACTGAAGGATGTGGGTGATGTCTTACCCACTCTGTTGTCTCAATTACCTGACTCAGCACATATGGTGAATGGATAGTTGCTATGATAGACGAATAGATGGATGGGTGGAGAGTGGATCTACACAAGAACTGAATGGTAGAAGAGAAAAAGGAACTAGATTGTAGGTGGTTGCAGAGATGGATGAATAATTAAAGATATAGAAAGACAAACGATGGATACATGCATGCAGAAATGTACAGATGAATGAATGCAAGCGTGCATGGGTGCGTGGAAACAGAATGGACGACAGATGATGCACATAGCTGGATGGATGGATGACGGACAGATGGACAGGTAAATGGAGAAATGAATAGGAGGACAGGTGGAAGTGAATGTACCTACAAAAGAACGGGTTTTATATGAAAAGTAGGAAGGCAGAACTTGGTTAATGGAGATAAGAGAAGGAATGAAAGACTCTTAACTATTTGTGTAACTTCCTCTGGACCCCAAGAGGCTATGTTTTTTCCAGTAGTCATGTACAGATGTGAGAGTTGGATCATAAAGAAGGCTGAAAGTCAAAGAATTAATGCTTTCAACTATGATGCTGGAGAAGACTCCTGAGAGTGCCTTGGACAACAAGGAAATCAAACCAGTCAATCCTGACGGAAATCAACCCTAAATATTCATTGGCAGGACTGATGCTGAAGCTGAAGCTGAAGCTCCAATACTTTGGTCACCTGATGTGAAGAGTTGACTCATTGGAAAAGACCCTGATGCTGGGAAAGATTGAAGGCAGTGAGAGAAGGGGCCGACAGAGGATGAAATGGTTGGATGGCATCACCGACTCAATGGACATGAGTTTGAGTAGGCTCCAGGAGATAGTGAAGGACAGGAAGTCTGGTGTGCTGCAGTCCATGGGGTCACAAAGAGTCGGACACAACTTAGTGAATGAACAATGAAAAAATGGCTGAAAGGTCAGGCTCAGCAGACAGTGTAGAACCATTTGGATGGCTACCTGTGAGTGGGCTCAAAGGGAGCAAATCCCCCACTAGAGCCTGCTGCCCCTCTGCAATGTGGAATAGGGTGGGTGGTAGGTGGAGTGCCCTCAGCATCGAATGGCAGTAAGCACCATGGTCAAGAGACCAGGCTTTCCTCTCCCACAGGCCTAGGTATGAGTCTCAACTAGGCCACCTGCCACCCTTGGGGCCTTGAGAAAGTTCCTTATCCCACTAAACCTCTCATTAGTTATATGCAAATTCTGGACCACCACAGTCCTACCTCAGTGGCCTGAGCTGTAGATTAGATGAGCTGCTGGTGCTGCTAAGTCGCTTCAGTCATGTCTGACTCTGTGCGACCCCATAGACGGCACCCACCAGGCTCCCCATCCCTGGGATTCTCCAGGCAAGAACCCTGGAGTGGGTTGCCATTTCCTTCTTCAAAGCATGAAAGTGAAAAGAGTAAGTGAAGTCGCTCAGTCATGTCCAACTCTTATCGACCCCATGGACTGCAGCCCACCAGGCTCCTCCATCCATGGGGCTGTCCCAGGCAAGAGTACTGGAGTGGGGTGTCATTGCCTTCTCCAATTAGATGAGCTAAGGGATTATAAGTGATTCCCACGGTGCTCAGCACAGAATAAGCCCTCAGAGGCCATAGAAATTACATGAAAGAACATGTTGCTACTTTCTATAAAGAGGGTAGTGGCCATGATCAGTGATTCCAAGCATAGTCCTCAGACCCTGCCCTCTCTCCCTCAGGGGTCTACACTCAGAACAGGTGGTGTCTATACCCTGTGTATACAGCCTACCACTTTAATTCACAATAGATGGACTTTCTAACGGATTACATATTAAGTTTCCAGATAATGTTGAAGATGACTGATGGAGAGCCTCTTGATATCCTAGAATCCCAAGTCAGTAGGATTTCAGAGTGGAGAGCTGGAAAGTCTTCCTGGAAGAGGCAGCAAGAAAAGGAGAGACGGAAGAAGGTGATCAGCTCAATGATGAGCCTTTTCCTGGCCAGCTCCTGCTAGAAATCTCTCTCTCTCTCTCTCTGTTTTTCTCCCTCCCTATCTACTGGCCACCCTAGATGGACCAGCCTTCCTTCTGAGTTCTTTGATCATAAGGACTCTGGGTTTTGAGCCCCAAGAAGGGACAGCATCCTCGGTGAGTCCTGGAAGCCAGCTCAGCCTTGGGCCCCCTCGCCCCACACTGATGCCAGGCCACGGGATCCAGGCTGGGCTGCTGCCAGTCGGATGCATCGCTTGTTGATGGATAAAAGCTCTGCAGTTCACGGCTCCAAAGCAAAGCTGGGGCTTTGTTTGGCTTTGTTTTAAATTAGCAACGCAGGGGGTTGGCGTGGGGGTGGGGAGAGGGAGAAGAGCCAAGGCTTGTTCAGGACGAGTTCCTGCTGCGTCCTGCATCTCAAAGATCCCCCGGGCAGCCCTTAATGAAGCCGCCTGAGCTCATCATGCCTCTGCCTTGCCTCTCCACCTGCACTCGTCTCGCTGGGGGAGGGAGAGCGCTTCCCAGGGCCGCCCGCCCTGTCACTCAGCCCCATCAACCTCTGTTCCCATGATGCGTCCCTGGATGAGCCTGTTAATTGTGTCCCAAGGTCTCAATGGGGCTGAAGTGGGAGCCGTGACATCCTCAGAAAGACTGGGAGGTGTGATTTCTCTTCGCTCGGGGAGGGGAGGGCCGTACCTGCCTTCGGGCACAGTGCAGGGGGCGAGGGCACTGCTAGCCAGGGCCCAGGAGGATCTGCCAATCTGAGCCCATTAGCTCTTGGTGGCTTGGGGAGGGTGGAAGGGCCCCGAAGAGAGAGGTACCTTCCCCACAAATTAACATGTGAAGCTGTTAATTCTCACTGCAACTGTCATTAGTGATCATCTCCCCTTCTCGGCACCTGCTGTCAGGACTGGAGTTTTTCTGCACGTGCCAGTCAGCGTCTCCCATGCCCTCCGCATAGTGCCAGGATCCATGGGACAGATGCCACCCCTACGATGCTCTACAGAACAGGAAGGAGGACTGGCGAGACTGCCGTGTCATCAGCGGGCATTGCTCTGCATCTGCTCCCCCTCTTTCCCGACTGGAAGAACTTTTTGGTACCTGAGGGGGCGGGGGGACAAAGGCTGTGCCTCCCCTGGAGCAGACTGTGCTTCTGACCTTCATTCCTCTTCCTCCCACATTGCAAGGAGAGAATCACCACTCTTCCCATTTCACAGATGAGGAAAGTGAACTGAGCCACGCTGTTGTTATGTAACTAAACACTGGCCTGTGAGCATGCTAAGTCGCTTCAGTCATGTCCTACTCTTTGCGACCTCATGGACTGTAGCCCGCCNAGAGAATCACCACTCTTCCCATTTCACAGATGAGGAAAGTGAACTGAGCCACGCTGTTGTTATGTAACTAAACACTGGCCTGTGAGCATGCTAAGTCGCTTCAGTCATGTCCTACTCTTTGCGACCTCATGGACTGTAGCCCGCCAGGCTCTTCTGTCCATGGGGATTCTCCAGGCAAGAACACTGGAGTGGGTTGCCATGCCCTCCTCCAGGGGAACTTCCTGACCCAGGGATCGAACCCACATCTCATGTCTCCTGCACTGGCAGGTGGGTTCTTTACCACTAGTGCCACCGGGGAAGCCCAAACACGGGTTTAGTTCATAGAGAAAGGGAAAAAGAATCAAGAAGACTGTCTGCTAAGTAAGCCTCACTCATTCTCACAAGGAGATTGGGGCTCCCACAGACCTGTCAGACAAGCTCCCAGAGGGACCCAGGAGCCCTAAGGGTTTAAGGGCCTTTTCTCTGAAGATGGAGCCTGACTTGCTCAGCCCCGGCTTCACTGTGTCACCTGAAGCCCAGAGAAGTGAAAGATCTGAGGCCCAGTTCTCTTGTACTAAGCGGTCAGCATCCTCCTCTTCACTAACAAAGGAAGGAAGTGATGCTCAGAGAGGTCACTTGTCTGCCGAGACAGAGCTGGACCGGGCAGAGGAGGGGCCAGCACTCAGGGTGCCGTCTGTATCCAGAATTCTGGAGCCGCTTCTCCGGAGCCCAGTGCGCATTAGGCTAACCCCGTAAGTATCCTGTCTCCAGAGGATGCATCTGAGAAGTTCTCAGGCCACTGGGCTGTTTGGACAAAGACGCCTGGCATTTCAAAGGCTTCAAGAACAATCCAGCATTTCCCAGCATAGGGTTCAAGAAAAGCTGAGACCATCTCGGTGCTGAAGCTGACTTTGGCACAAAATGAGTCTCAACATGCTGCAGACCCTGAACTCAATGGGGATCCACTGTGCAGCCAGCTTTACACCTACGGGAACGTCTGTCTGAGGCTATTCTGCCTCTGAGAGAATCAGTATTAAAAAGCCACACGACAGTAATAGAGATGTTTCCAAACCAGCCGCCCTGCCGTTGGCCAGGAAGCCGAAAGCTGAGAACTCATAACTGAAGGGCCAAGGCTGCAGCCCACCACAGCTCTCCTCTGCAACGTGGGGCTATTAATTCAGCCTTTACAACCCACGGGGCTGCGGTGGAATCGGGGGGAAAAGGCACCCCAACTCCTTGTAATTCTTCCCTGCTCAATATATTTCCCTATAAATATATTCCAATGCAGAAAAGGGTCTGCGGGAGGTGAGACGGCAGATCTATTAGCATTTTGATGGGTTTTTCCCAACACGTGGAACAAGAGGGCTTTAAAATTCATCGCTCAGAGATTAATCCTTCCATCACCCCTCTCCCTCCACAGCTGGAGGTGGCCAAGAACTTTTTACCCCTTTAAGACCTTGATTAGGAAAAAGAAGGGAACTTAGCTCAGTCTCAAGAGTGCTACAGAGAAGAGAGAGCCGCGTTATCTAGACTGAGTGTGTAGAGCCCTCCAAACACAATTAAATGGCAGAATCAGGGATGGGGGGTGGGGGGGCGGTCAGAAGGCTGAGATGCTAACTGGGGGTTGGGAGCATCTCTGACTCAACAGAAGCACACAGCCGGTCCTGGAGGAGCCCTGCTGGCTCAGAACAGCGCGGTTCACCTTTCACAACTGACGAAGGCCGGGCCTCTTAACATGCCTGTTGGCTCACTCGACAAGCATGGCAGAAGAAGCACGATGTGTCACCTATTAGGTGCTTGGGAAAGAAGCATCAGGAAGACGGTTCAGCTCAACAAATCTCTGATCTCAGGAAACTCAGTCTAGATGGGGAGACAGAGAGAAGGAAATTGACAAATACAAGAAAACGCAGCAGGCAACCGAGGCCAATGCAGTTGCCCTGGGACCCCAACGTGTGGGGGTTCAGTTCAATTCAGTCGCTCAGTCGTGTCCGACTCTTTGTGACCCCATGAACTGCAGCACGCCAGGCCTCCCTGGTTGGGCGTGGGGGGGCACCTCAATCAAGCTGGGCTAAAGGACAAGTCACACTCTTGGGGGACTCAAAACTTGCTTTTGAAAAAAAAATGAATGTGAGAGAATATTAAGTATAGAAGGTGAAGCGTGCAGTTAGCTAGGATATGATCAGGAAGAATATATAGACACTGGTAGGGTAAATGATAACTGAACTTTCATCATCACATCGGAGCACTGTTAAGCAGACTCACCCAAGGAGCGATTCTCTAGAGCAGGGGTCCCAGACCTCCAGGATCTAATGCCTGATGATCGGAGGTGGAGCTGATGTAATAATAATAGGAATAAAATGCTCAATAAACGTAATGAAATTGAATCATCCTGAAACCATCTTCCCCTNCCCAAGGAGCGATTCTCTAGAGCAGGGGTCCCAGACCTCCAGGATCTAATGCCTGATGATCGGAGGTGGAGCTGATGTAATAATAATAGGAATAAAATGCTCAATAAACGTAATGAAATTGAATCATCCTGAAACCATCCTCCCCTCCCCAGCCAGGTCTGCGGAAAAACCGTCTTCCATAAAACAGGTCCCTGGTGACAAAACGGGGTGGGGCACCACTGACCTAGAGGATTCTAGAGAAATGTGACTTTGACTCATAGGAGGTTATACGTGAGTTTGTAGATAGTTTTTAGCCTGGTAGAAAAGATAACTCAAAGGTGCAGGTTAAGCTTTGCGCATCCAATCCAGCCATCTTCTCCCAGTATTCTTTCTCCCATGCCTACATAACTGCTGACTCTCTAGTTCTCCGGAGAACCAGCTTTACCCACGAGCTTCTCCTGTTGGCTTCCCCACTTACAAGTTAAATCAGCCTTTGATCCTTGTTCGTTCTAGATTTACATGTGATTCAGGATTTATAATTTTTTGAAAAGTATACTTAGACAGTACATGCCCAGTTATACACACATGCATACATGCACGCAATGCATGGGATAAAAGTGGAAAAAAACTACAGCAAAATGTTGCCAGTAGGTATCTTTAGGGAACTGGTGTTTGTGTATGAGTGATTTTTACAATCAGAAAAAAAGCGGTAAACATTATTTTTTAGACGGAGAAATACACACCCATGTAAGATCCCCAGGCTAGCAACTAATACAAACTGCTTGTTCATCCCATCTGTCAGGGCACGTGGGGCTCTAAGCGCCTAAGTGGACCACCTCATTAAGGCCTCACCATCACACCATCCACGCCAAAACTACCATTACTCTCCCCCTTCTACAGATGAGGAAANTTCACAGCTATTTGTAAGGCCTCCTCAGACAGCCATTTTGCTTTTTTGCATTTCTTTTTCTTGGGGGTGGTCTTGATTCCTGTCTCCTGTACAATGTCATGAACCTCCATCCATAGTTCTCTATGAGGATAAAATTATTGGGTTAACCTAAAAATTTGTTTTGGTGTTTCTGTAACATCTTATAGAAAAACCCGAAAGAATTTTTGGCCAGCCCAACACATTGCAATCATTTGAGCGATCTCTTCAAACTACACGTGCCCAGCACTGCGCTAACCGATCAGACTTCCTGAGAACACAGGCACCCAGGCCTGATTATTTTGGAGTGTATCCAAATTAAGAACCTTTGCGTGAGGCCATAGAGCACAAAGCCAGTGACAGCGGAGCACCCAGCTTCCCAGCAGCTAGTCTCTAGCGCCCTGGAGGTGCTTCGTCGCTTCAGTCTTGTCCGACTCTGTGTGACCCTCTGGACTGTAGCCCGCCAGGCTCCTCTGTCCATGGGATTCTCCAGGCAAGAATACTGGAGTGAGTTCCCATGCCCTCCTCCAGGGGATCTTCCAGACCCAGGCATTGAACCCACACCTCTTGTGTTTCCTGCATTGGCAGGCGGGTTCTTTACCACCAGTGCCACCTGGGAAGCCCAAACCCAGCAGCCTAGGGTTCCTAGACCTACCCTGTGGGCTAGCACTCCACCTTCCTCCAACCATAACAGACATTAATAATTGACCTTATTAACCAAGTAACCCAGCGTGATCTACCCTTCAGCAGGCCCTACTAATCGATCAGAGTTGGCATTTGAGATTAAATGTATTTGCCACCGGGCCTTCCCAGTTGGCACTAGTGGTTAAGAACCCGTCTCCTAGTACAGGAGACTTTGGAGATGTGGGTTAGATGCCTAAGTGAGGAAGATCCCCTGGATGAGGGTATGGCAACCGACTCAGGATTCCTGCCTGGAGAATCCCATGGACAGAAGAGCCTGGCAGGCTATGGTCCACAGGTTTGCAAACAGTCAGACACGACTCGAGCGACTTAGCACGCACACGCTCCTGCCCTTCGGTGCTGGCCTCTGGAAATGCTTGCTCCTTTCTTAAGTGGCTCAGCTTTTTTTGCATCCAGACCAAACCCAAGCCTGGCCCCGTTCTTCAGCTGCTTTGATTCTGATTCCCACGCCAACCCAAGAAGCTTGCCATGAAGATAATTTATCTCTGCCCTGGGATTTTTGTTTGTTTGGGGTTTTGGCTACGGGTTTTATGGGTGGCAAACAAGNCAAGCCTGGCCCCGTTCTTCAGCTGCTTTGATTCTGATTCCCACGCCAACCCAAGAAGCTTGCCATGAAGATAATTTATCTCTGCCCTGGGATTTTTGTTTGTTTGGGGTTTTGGCTACGGGTTTTATGGGTGGCAAACAAGTCCAGAGAGGGCTAGTGCCTTGCCCAAGGGGAACTTGAACCATCTCCCCATTGCTAATCCAGGGCTCTTTCACTCTCTCCAGGGGACCTCTCATAACCAATTAGGAACTACTGGAAAAGCCAGAAAAACAATGGTAACCTCATTCATCCCGCACCAGTCACATCTGGTTCACTTCTTCCCCGCTAAGCAGTAAACAGTGGAGACAACGTCCAGGCTGGCCACGGGCTGGGATCTCAGCTCAGAGACAAGGCCTCGGCCCAGAGCCGGCGAGAAATCATTCTCACGCTGATCCCTGGGCTCCAAGAAAGAGATTTTTCCCTAATGCAGCTGAGTTCGGTGACCCAACATGGCTGAAAATTGTCCTTTTCCAATGCGATAATCCACACAAACCCAGGGAGGGACTCCAAGATGGAGGAGCTTCCAGCAGCAGCCGAGGGGCGGGGGGACCTCTGTGGTCTCACTGCTTTCTGTCTTTATTAACATTTGCAGAAAAATTCACAGTGTGCTTTGCTGCAAATGAAAACCAAGCAATTTCATTTTCTCCCCTCAACCAGGCCAGATGGCTCCTTCTCGCTCTTCTCCCCTTGCTCATGCTAGAATTTTTTTTTTTTTTTAAGCTCAAAAATACTAAAAGATCCCTCACATCTGCAGATTTGCCTTTCCAGGTCACTTTTAGCCAAAGGTGCCCAAAACTGAGTCCTTGGATTGTCTCAAAACAGCATCTCCCACCTTGGGAACAGCTGTATCTTCACCTGCAAAGTCTTCGCCTTCTATAGAGCTTTGGGGCTCCCCGGGGCAGAGGCAGGCACCCAGCATGCCCGTCCATGCCCACATCCGCATGGGAGACTGAAGGCAAGACCCGGAATGCCTGCAGCGCTGAGAGACGGCCAGCTCAAAGTCGAGAATTCCTGCCCTTGCACACACCTCTCCCCAAACTTCTGAGGACTCGTGTTCATGGCAGGACCTGATGGAGTTACTCAGCTTCCCACCAACCTGCACTGCTGTTATCTAGTCTCACATGGAATGAAAAGAAACCAACTCGAGGTCACTTGCTCTCTCTCTCTCTCACACACACACCCACACACACACCAGGAAGTGACAGGGTCAGAATCTACCCGTGACGGCCTGGCCCCAGGCCCAAGCTCTGACGGCTGCCCCACGAGGTTCTCGTCTCATTACTGCTGATCTGGCTGGAACGGACCTTGCCCTAATCCTGTCCCCATCCCAAAGGTACAGTCATCTGCTGCCTTCAACATCGCACTCATTTCCAACGTGGCCCTTGGAGACACCTTAAGGCCCGGGTTCTTGTGTGTGCTAAGTGTCTTCAGTCGTGTCCGACTCCTTGTGACCCCGTGGATGGTAGCCCTCCAGGCTCCTCTGTCCATGCAGTTCTCCAGGCAAGAATACTGGAGTGGGTTGCCGTGCCCTCCTTCAGGGGATCTCCCTGATCCAGGGATTGAACCTGCATGTCTTATGGCTCCTGCATTGGCAGACAGGTTCTTTACCACTAGCACCACCTGGGAAGCCCAAGGCCCAGGTTCAGGGCCCAGAAAAACCCATCCAAGTGCACACATGTGTACGCATTGGTGTGACATCAGCTCCTTAATTCTCTTTTGGGGGAATAAATACTACCTCTGTTCACACCATCCTGTTAACTGGCAGGAGAGACAAGACTACAGATGTGAACTAGGGAGATGACCTGCCGCTCCCCATGGGAGGACCCTTAAGAAAAATATTCTCTCAAGAACCTTTAGGTACCAAGGCACAGATAGTCTCAGAAAATCAAGCAGCATCAGGAGCCCAGCCAGGACTGGTAAAAAAAAATCTCTGACAAAGGGCGACTTTGTGCAGGAGGGAAGGAGGGTGAGGTGGGTGCTGGAGAGGCTGAGTTCCCATCATTCTCCAAGTGAAAGCAGTACCAAGCCTGAGTCACCCACATAAGCGACAGGGGATCTTCCAGGAGACCAGAAACTCCATGTCCTCAGAGGGAGGGACAGAGGGGACCTGAGACAGGGGCGAATGTTGGGACATGAGAGGGGTAGGCAAGAGGGTGCAGCCTGAGTCAGGGACCCAGGAGAGAATTCCTCACCGTGGGTGTGGTTCAGGGGCTTCAAGACCAGTGTTGGACTGGGTGGTTACATGCCTTCTGGATGTAGCTCCCTCCACCTCAAATCTTCAGTAAAAGTCTAGTACAGTCATCCCTCAAGATTGGTTACAGGACCTCCATGAATAGCAAAATCCACTGATCACGCATATAAAATGGTATAGTATTTACATATACTCTATACCCATCCTTCTGTATCCTTGACATCATCTTAGCGCTTATAATACCCGAAGGGAAAAGTGAAAGTATCAGTTGCTCAGTCATGTTTGACTTTTTGCATCTCCATAGACCCACAGGCTCCTCTGTCCATGGAATTCTTTAGGCAAGAATACTGGAGTGGGTTGCCAAGGAATCTTCCCGACCCAGGAATGGAATATCAGTCTCCTGCACTATAGGCAGATTCTTTACCATCTGAACCAGCAAATGTAAATGCTATGTATATAGTTCTCTCTCTCTCTCTCTCTCTCTCAGTTGCTCAGTCCTGTCCGACTCTTTGCCACCCCGTGGAGTAGTCCACCGGGCTCCATGGTCCATGGAATTTTCCAAGCAAGAACAGTGGAGTGGGTCACCACCTCCTACTCCAGGGGATCTTCCCAACCCAGGGATTGAATTTACGTCTCTTGCATCTTCCTCATTAGCAGGTGGATTCTTTACCACTCAGCCACCGGGGCAGCCCAAATAGTTGCTGGAGTGTGGCAAATTCTAGTTTTGCTTGTCGTGGGACTTTCTGAAGTTTTTACTTTTGAATATTTTCAATCCACAGTTGGTTGAATCCACCGATGCAAAATCTGTGGATGCGGAGAGCTGACTGGACACACAATGGAAGAAAGAAAGAATGGATGAATGTCTACACCAGGCAACACCAGGAAGCCTTTTCTGCATTCAACAGACCTCCCAGGCAAGGATCCTCTTGCAAGGGAAAAGGCTGGGCCTTGCAATGGTTCAGAGAAACCCTTCTGGTTTCTCATACCACTTCAAACAACTGGGTGATCTGTGGAATTCTATCTTAGCACCTCGTTTCCCTTCCATAAAACAAGGATTAAAAATCTCACCCCAATCGGACTGTTGGGCGTCACATGAGATCATATACATGGGTGTCTACTGGAAACATGGAACAATTCTGCTGTGCTCCTGGGATGGAAATGGGAGGAAAGAGGACCCATGTAGAAGGTCATGCCACACGCAGCACCAGGTGGATCCAGCTTGTACTGTCCCCTTTTTTTCCAGATGAGGAAACTGAGGTTCAGTTAGAATTAAAAACTTGCCAAGGCCATGTAGCTGGTGAGGATTGGAACAGCCAGGATCTGAAGTGTGGAATTCAGAAGCTGGAATTCCCCCTTACTTATTTTATATCCTCACTCAAATACCACCTGGGCTCTACAACTGCCTTCGGAATTCTTCCTTCTAGAAAAGCATTTAATTTTAATCCTGTACGTTTCTCCCTAGCAGACCTGCACAGAACTTTATTTAAATATATTGTTATCATTATGATTGCTTTGCCTAAAGATTCCTTAACAGAGATCTTTTTTTTTTCCTTTGCCCACAAACACACACACACATGCACCTCTCCAACAGGTGTGAACAGAGCTTTGTGAGCGGTAGGGCTACTTAGAAACAAAAATTGCCTATTATTTCAACTCAATTACATAGCAACCACTTTTTTTTTTTAAGACTATATTTATTTGAGCTTATTGTGTGGCGAATCATCAGACATTTTCTTTCTCCAAACTATTTTGAGAAGAGAAAATGATCAAATGAAAGGGAGGAAATGTTAGGCATATCATCCCCGCTATTGAGAATATTGCTGATGGATTTTCCTCTTGCACTTTTAATTTATTTAAACAACACCCCCGCTTCCATCAACAACCACGCTTTGGCTTCCTGAGCGCTTTCTCCAGGGGATTCGAGGCCTTTCGGTTGTAGTCCCTGATGGAGACACTGAGGGGCGATTCTGGGGTCAGAGGCGACGGGGAGGAGGAGGACTCCTGCTCCCCAGGCTGTGGGTGTGATGTCAGAGGCCGCAGCAGACTCGAGCGCTGGTTGCGGCCCAAACAGGGTCAGGTCTAGGTTCTGACTGTCTTGGCCCCCAACCCAGGGCTCGCCCCACCTCTTCAGCTGGGGAACAACGGTAAGGACGGTGATTCCGGGGTTGGGTCTAGTCCAGCCCTCTTGGTGCGTGCATGTTAAGTCGCTTCGGTCGTGTCCCCGTGGACTGTAGCCCACCAGGCTCCTCTGCCCATGGCGATTCTCCAGGCAAGAACCCTGGAGTGGGGCGCCGTGCCTCCTCAGTCCTCTCGGTGCACCCCACCCAATCCCCAGGCTTTCGTGAGCCCACCCCAGGCTGTGAGCTTGGCCCCCAAAGTCCCCATTTGGTCTCTGGGCTCAGAAGAGGGAAGGCCCCCCCGCCCCGGGGGAGAGCCACCACCTGTGGCCCCCACTCCAAGCCCTCCGCAGCCCCTGCGACCTGACCTCTGTCTCCTCAGCCTCACAGAACCAGCAGCAGCAGCCTCAGCGGTCACTCTNCTGCTGTGGATTGCCCATATTTCTAGTTTTTGCAATTAGAACCATGGAGATTTGGCTTGACTGCCCTTGGTTTTAACATCAACTACATCGTTGGTTGTTGCCACTGAAAATCACATCGCTGCTTTCCACCAGTGTTTTGGCAATCAAGCCAGTTCTAGGTTTTCTTTTCTGCCTGTGGCATGATGACAGTTTCCTGATTTCCAGACATTGGAGCCATTTCAAAGGTGCAACTATTGTCAGGGAGAAATTTATTCTGTTGAAGGGTAGGGCGAGGTGAGAGTGAAAAGTATGATTAATAAAAGAATTTGTGGTAATTCAGACATGGAGGTGAATTATTTTTTCTACACTCAAAAGAAAGATATGTGTGAACATTTCTGTTGTTAGTAAAATATATCTAACATCAAATTTGCCATTTTAAAAAGTCTCATTCAAAGGCATTAAGTCCATTCACAATGTTGTACAACCAACATCACTATCCATTTTCAGAACTTATATAGATATCAGAGATTTTGAACTACTTAGATGACCAAATTTGTTAAACACCTTTAAGGCACTTTTGGTATCATTATATATTTCTTATTTATTCATTAAAATATATTTTTTTATAATTGCCAAGATATGGAAGAAACCTAAGTGCCCATTAACAGATGAATGGATAAAGAAGACAGTATATATATACTATGGAATACTGCTAGCCATGAAACAATGAAATTTTGCCATTTGCAACGACGTGGATGGACTTGAATGATATTATGCTAACTGAAGTAAGCCAAACAGAGAAAGCTGAATACTGTATGATATCATTTAATATCTGGAGCCTAAAAATACAACAAATGAGTGAATATAAAAAAAGAAACAGTCTCGCAGAGAAGTAACTACTGGTTACCAGTGGGGAGAGGGGAAGAGGGATGGATAATATAGAGCTAGGGGATTAAGAGGTACAAACTAATATGTATAAAATAAGTCATAAGGATGTGTTGTAAAACATGTGGACTATAGCCAATATTTTATAATAACTATACATGGAGTATAACCTTTAAAAATTGTGAAATTGTATTGCACACCTGTAACTTATATAAGACGCTTACTCCTTGGAAGAAAAGTTATGACCAACCTAGATAGTATATTCAAAAGCAGAGACATTACTTTGCCGACTAAGGTCAGTCTAGTCAAGGCTATGGTTTTTCCTGTGGTCATGTATGGATGTGAGAGTTAGACTGTGAAGAAGGCTGAGCGCCGAAGAATTGATGCTTTTGAACTGTGGTGTTGGAGAAGACTCTTGAGAGTCCCTTGGACTGCAAGGA
>SJYV01015141.1:2866189-2881461 GCA_006410875.1 Neotragus pygmaeus
AATTAAAAGATGCTTGCTCCTTGGAAGAAAAGCTATGAGCAACCTAGAGAGCATATTCAAAAGCAGAGACATTAATTTGCCAACAAAGGTCTGTCTAGTCAAGGCTATGGTTTTTCCAGTAGTCATGTATGGATGTGAGAGTTGGACTATAAAGAAAGCCAAGTGCTGAGGAATTGATGCTTTTGAACTATGGTGTTGGAGAAGACTCTTGGGACTCTCTTGGACTGCAAAGAGATCAAACCAGTCCATCCTAAAGAAAATCAGTCCTGAATATTCATTGGAAGGACTGATGCTGAAGCTGAAACTCCAATACTTTGGCAATCTGATGCGAAGAACTGACTTGTTGGAAAAGATCTTGATGGTGGGAAAGCTGAAGGCAGAAGAAGGGGATGACAGACTATGAGATGGTTGGATGGCATCACTAACTTGATGGACATAAGCTTGAGCAAGCTCCAGGAGTTAGTGATAGACCTGGAAGCCTGGTATGTTTTAGTCCATGGGGTTACAAAAAATCGGACACAACTGAGTGACTGAACTCAATTGAACTGATTTCTTGGGAATGAATCCAAAATTATTATATGTAAGCTTCAAACAAATGCTAGTTGAGTCCTTACCTCATGGCGGGATCGATGAGCTATCTCCATCCCTCTGCCTCATTTGATCTTAACAACTATCTTGGGTCGGAGGAAGGGTAGGTGTTGGACACTATCCTCAGTTTGTATTTGAGAAAATGGAGAGTCAGAGAATTCAGGTGTTTTGTTGAAATTCACACAGCTGGTAAGTAGAGTCACAGCATCCTTCGGTCCTTGACCTTGACACATGGATGGCGACCATTTCACCAATCTGCCTCTGACTGCTTGTTAATTCAGAAATTTAGAAAGAATTTGTTTCTAATGAGTTCAATAATTGGGCCAGGCATCATGTGGCCACACATACAAATATAACATTGTAATTATGGTTAGTGTGTGTCACCAGAGAGGTCCATTGTTTTGTGAGAGGGCTTTGATCTGGTCCAACCTTCCCTCTGTCAGCTTCCCTGGGAAAAAATGATAATAAGTTGAACTTAAAGACATAGAGAAATTAACCAGGTAAAGAGGAGAAGAGAATTCTGGGCAGAGGGAACAGCATGCATGACAGTTGTGATCAGAGGGAGAGCACAGAGCTTTNGCCTTGGACTGCAAGGAGATCCAAACAGTCCATTCGGAAGGAGATCAGCCCTGGGATTTCTTTGGAAGAAATGATGCTAAGGCTGAAACTCCAGTACTTTGGCCATCTCATGCGAAGAGTTGACTCATTGGAAAAGACTCTGATGCTGTGAGGGATTAGGGGCAGGAGGAGAAGGGGACGACCGAGGATGAGATGGCTGGATGGCATCACGGACTTGATGGACGTGAGTCTTAGTGAACTTTGGTAGTTGGTGATGGACAGGGAGGTCTGGCGTGCTGCAATTCATGGCATCACAAAGAGTTGGACATGACTGAGCAACTGAACTGAACTCATTATAGGTCACAATCATTTGGTAGATGGAATCGCATATGGTAAATTCTTTTGTAGATGGAATTGTTCTGCATTCTACTTATTTTCTCCTGGTGGTTACTTGCATTTGCATGTGTTAATATTCATGTATTCTCCAAAAAGTGAATTTCATGCAAAGAGTTGACTCATTGAAAAAGACTCTGATGCTGGGTGGAATTGGGGGCACGAGGGAAAGGGGATGACAGAGGATGAGATGGCTGGATGGCATCATTGACTCAATAGACCTAAGTCTGAGTGATCTCTGGAAGTTGGTGATGGGCAGAGAGGCCTGGCATGCTGCAATTCATCAGGTCACAAAGGGTCTGAAATGACTGAGTGACTGAACTGATAAGAAAACTATTAAAAAATATACAGTAACCTTCAAGGTAAGGTAAGTTAAGAGCCCCATTGCACAGAGAAATAAAGTTACCTACCCATGATCACACACGGTTTGTGGTTGAATCTGGCCTTTAAATTTGGGTCTGTCTGCCATGTACTCCCGTATTCCAGTACTCTTGCCTGGAAAATCCCATGTGTGGAGGAACTTGGTAAGGCTAGTCCATGGGGATGTGAAGAGTCGGATGACTGAGTGATTTCACTTTCACTTTCCACTGTCATGCATTGCAGAAGGAAAGGGAAACCCACTCCAGTGTTTTTGCCTGGAGAATCTCAGGGACACGGGAACCTGGTGGTCTGCCGTCTATGGGGTCGCACAGAGTCGGACACAACTAAAGTGACTTAGCAGCAGCACTAGCAGCCATGTAGCTTGTTTTTAACCAAGACACACAAACTTCAATGCCTGTCTCTTATACACATCTCTTAACAGCCCTCCCACTCAAGGAGGGTTGACCAAGCTGCAGCCCCTTACACATTGCAAAGGAAGCCCCTTTAACAACTTCAGCTGAGTTACTGGCTGCTAGAAAGAGGTACAGAGTAGTTGGTTTAACACAATGAGGTGCCGGCGAAATTTTAGGATCTAATACATAGGGTAAAGGAGTGACCTAATGATATGCAAGTTAAAAAGTTCACTCTTAAAAGTCTGAGAAGTTGACAGAAGCAGCCTGTATGTGCCTCTGCTGTTGCTGCTAAGTTGTGTCAGTTGTGTAGGACTCTGAGATCCCATAAATGGCAGCTCACCAGGCTCCCCTGTCCCTGGGATTCTCCAGGCAAGAACACTGGAGTAGGTTGCCATTTCCTTCTCCCATGCATGAAAGTGAAAAGGGAAAGTAAAGTCGCTCAGTCACATCCGACTTTTCACGACCCCATGGACTATAGCCCACCAGGCTTCTCCATCCATGTCCATGGGATTTTCCAGGCAAGAGTACTGGAGTAGGTTGCCATTGCCTTCTCTGTATGTACATCTAGCAAGTTAATATGCCCCACCCAAAATGTTTCCCACCCCAAACGTTCGTTTCCATGTTTGATTTGCTGTTCAGTAGCCTCCACTTAGGAGAAGGCAATGGGGAGCCTGGTGGGCTGCTGTCTATGGGGTCGCACAGAGTCGGACACGACTGAAGCGACTTAGCAGCAGCCTCCACTTAAGCATTAAGGCTAGCATTCAACCTAGAATATGCAAAGTAAACCCACATTCAGCCACTTTACTCCTATACATGGCATCTGGATGCTATTTCACATCCACCTCTCTATATCTTCATTGGTAAAATACAGTGAAATTAAAAGGTTAGTGGGTTGCTTATCCAGAGATGCTCAATCCTTTCTCTCTCTGTAGAGGTATAGTTTACCCTATCTTCTCTCTATTCAGCTGATACTTAGCCATCAACAACTGTTGAATAATACTGGGTTCTGGTTCTAGTAGCTTGTTAGCATCAGTCCCACCATTTCATCTGGCCAGGACTTCAGCAGAAGAGTTGAGCCTCCAAAAGCATTGTGTGTACTAAGTCACCTCAGTTGTGTCCAATTCTGTGCGACCCTATGGATTGCAGCCTGCCAGGCTTGTCTGTCCATGGGATTCTCCATGTAGTGGAGAATGCTGGAGTGGTTTGCCATGCCCTCCCATCCAGGAATCTTCCTGCTCCAGCAATCAAACCCACATCTCTTATGTCTTCCTTGGCAGACAAGTTCTTTACCACTAATGCCACCTGCTTAGTTACAATACAAATTTAGCTATTGTTTGTTCTGTCTAGAAAGTGCTAACCCTGGGGAACAGAGTGTCCCCAACAATGTGCTTGGCTCAAAACCCATGCTGGGGACTTGCATCTGAGAAAACACAGTCCAGGAGAACAGAGCTCTATGAAGGTGTATACAGCTGGAAAACAACCTTCTAGCCCAATCTCAAAAGTGTCTTCTAAGCTGGGGGGCAGGCACAGCTAACCAGATTGCCTGTGAGGTTTTTTTAGGAGCGATTTAAGAGATCTGACCTTATTAGGTCCCTATCACTGTGGGAACAACAGCAGTTTGCATTAAAATTCATTCAGAGAGTACCTCCCCAGAAGCCTATTTCTCCTACTAAAAGGCATAGTGAGCACTGAAGGTGGGCCGCCTTTTTAGGGGACTGGAAGAGAGATTCCACAGGCAGCTTCCACCGTAATTCAAAGCGGGTTAGGCAAAGTCTGGACCGAGAGGAGAAAGAAGTCATTTCAGAGCCCTGCGGCCTCCCCACGTTTAGAGAACTGACTTATTCAGAATCAAGGCAGGAAAGATGAGGCGAAGAGCCAGCTCTCCCGAAGAGGTGAAAATGCTTCGTAAGAAAAGCTAAAGTGAAAAGAGTCTTCAGTAGAACATTCTGGTAGGTCCTGGAGGGAGGACTAAGAAAGTTCTTGCAGAAAGAACAAGAATGCAGAGACCATTGCCTCACCATCCTCCATCCAGTTCCCCGCTCACCCAACCGCCATCCGATTGTAAAACTGCTAACCTACAAAGAACAATGAGATGCCCCCCTCCCCTCCAAGTGAGGCTGGCACTTAGCTTTCGCTTTTAAAGGCCTGCTGCGTTGGCGCACGCTCCCTAGGGAATGGCGTGTTATCAGAAAGAGGAAAAACACCTGTCTTCCCATAGCTCTTCTAGCTCTCCCGCTGAAAGAGCCCCACCTCATCAAGGAAGAAAAGGGGAGGCTGAAAGTAACTGAGGCAGCAGTTTTAAGCGGTGGATTAACCTTCGCATAACTGTGCCTCCTCCATACTTTTTTCTGCCCCCCACCTTTACCTCAAGTCCTGCCTTAATATTTATGCTGTGAAGTATTTAGGCAGAAGTGGTTCTTCAAGATTAGCTCTGAAGACCTTATCATTATTTTACCAAAAGAATGCATGACTTTTCCTATGGGTATCTCCACTGATGGGCAGAGTTGCCAGATTTAACAAGGAAAAGGACAGGATGCCTAGTTACTTTTGAATTTCAACCAGCAAATACTCTTGTAGGACAGGAATGCTGCTTTTAAACTCTGCTGTTTTATTTGGGATATATCTGTACTGTGAAATTATTTGCTGTTTATCTGAAATTTAGATGTAATTGAGCATCCTATGTTTTATCTAGTAATCCTGCTCACAAGACCCCAGACCACCCAGAATACTCCACCTCTCACCCAAATGCTGGTTGACGGTAATGAGGGAAATCAGCCAAGAAGACCCATTCCTGCTGCTCTACTGCACCTGAAACATTGAACTGCCAAGCAGATCCAGCTCTGTCCTGCTCTGAAGAGAGTTGCCCTCATCTTTGGCAGGCTCCAGAGAGTAGTCCAAAGCCTAAGTGCCCTTTGAGGAGGACTTGATGTTAAACATCCTGTGTGGTATGGAATAGTCTCCATGGTTAATTTCCCTACCTGTAAATGGCCCAAAGTCAATAATAATGGTTACTATTCACTGAGCCAGGCCCTTCATGATCATTATTTCTAACACTCTCAACAAAAGTGCTAGTTAGGTATTATGATCTTTATTTTATGGATTTACATTTTACAGAACTCAGAGAAACCAAGAGCCTATGGGTAAGAGCTAGGATCTAAACACAGACCCACTTGATTATAAATCCTGGGATTTTTTTCAGTTCTTTACACCCACTTCTCTAAGTTTCTCTGGGTTATTCATTCATGTTTGTTAGGTTGCTTGTTTGTTTGCAATTAAGTAGTACAGATACATGATTCAAAAATTAGAAGGTATAAAGGGTGACAAGTAAGATTCCCTCCCACTCAGTTCTCCTCTCCAGAGGCAACCAACCAGTTAATAGTTTTCAGTCTATTTTCTTTTCCACACAAAGTGGACTTCTGCACAATTTTTTCTGCATCTCTCTCTCTCTTTGTTTCCAATGAAGATCTCTCCATTTTGGTTAACATCAAAATGTCTGCTTAATGGCTGCATATAATTCCATTATATAGATGTACCATAGTTTATTTTACCCAGTTCTCTATAGAAGTAAAATTGGGCCTCTTTTCCATTTTTGCCCTTGTAAAAAACAATTATTTAATTAATATGTTTCTACAAACATATTTTATATGTAATGTCCATGGCATGAATACTTAGGAATGGAATCACTTGCTCAAAGAATGTGCACTTTATAAACTTTTAGAGATACGACCAAACTGATGCAATTTACCCTCATCTTGGCAATATATAAGATTGCCCATTGGGCCACAAAGTTCATAATCTAATTTGTGATCTCTGCCAGTCTGATAGCCAAGTAAAAATGGTGTCNGTGTGTGTGTGTGTGTGTGTGTTAGTTGCTCAGTCCTGTCCCACTCTTTGTGACCCCATGGACTGTAGATCTCTCCTCCATGGAATTTTCCAGGCATGAATATTGGAGAAGGCTTGCCATTCTCTTCCCTAGGAGATCTTCCTGACCCAGGGATCGAACCTGGGTCTCCTGCATTGCAGGTGGATTCTTTACTCTCTGGAATCTTCCTGCAGTGCAAGAGAATGGGGTTCAGTCCGTGGGTTGGGAAGATCCTCTGGATAAGGGAATGGCAACCCACTCCAGTGTTCTTGCCTAGAGAGTTCCACGGACAGAGGAGTCTGGCAGGCTACAGTCCATGGGGTTTCAGCGTCAGACACGAGTAAGAAAAATTCAGCCACACTGTGGGAAGCAGAGAGGACCTTTGTGCAAAGGAGGAAAAGGTAGCCCTTTCTGTAGATGAGGGCAGCGCTGGCTCCCTTTCCTTCGTCTCAGCTGAGTGTCTGTGCACTGGCTGGCCTTCCCCAGCCAAGCTACCTACAGCAGATCTCCTGCTGACGGGCCGTTTCAGTTTCTGGGGTTCTTCTCATAAGCCTGCTTGCCAGCTCGTGTGTGTCTTCCCCTCTAGGAAATTAGTACTACGAGGAGAAAAGGGACTTCTGCCTTGCTTGCTGCTGCACACCCAACCTCAGATACAGTGGCTGAGATATATTAGGCACTCAGCAAACATTTGCAGAATGAATAAATGATGTCTGGATCGATAGGGGATTGGACGGGATCTCTGACCTCTCCCCCCGCTCATCTCTAAGAGCCTTTGACTTGACAAATGTTTTATCACTGGAGCAGTGAAGACCACCCCCCGAGCCATGAAACACACGAATGGAGACCCTTCCTCTGGACGCAGAGGCCTTCGGAATTCCTTGGCGGTTTAATGGTTAAGACTCCACGCTTCCCCTGTAGGCAGCTGAGTTCTATCTCTGATCAGGGAATTAAGATACCACATGTCACATGGAGCTGCAGAAAAACAAAAACAAAAATAGAATGAAGAGGACATTCCCCGGACACTGTGAGGCTGCCCTGGAAGGCAATGAGTCTGCCTGCCTCCCTCCAGGGTCCCTCCAGGAAACTGGAGGCAACGGCCTTCCTCCTTTTGGGCACACGCCCTCCCAGACACCGCAGGGACCACACTAGCCCCGCGCCGGCTGGAGTCGTGGGGGCGGCCTTAAATCACACAGCCTTCCCGAGGCGGGAGCATCGCGGCCCGTGGTCATAGATCACTGGGCTCCGGCCCACGTCGTACATCACCGCGCGCCATAAAGCTGCCGCGGTACCCGGGGACGCGCGCGGGAAGCGCTCGGCTGCGCAGCGTCTCTGGGAGTAATTGCCCTCATCTGTGACTTTCCCTGTGCTCAGCAGAGCTGTCTTCTCCCTGCTCTCGCTCTCTCCGTTCTTCTCGCTACTCTCCCCTACCCCTTCTTCCCTTCTTCTCGCTTCTTTCATTTTCTAGGAGGGAGCGGTGCTCCCCGGGTAGAAAGAGGCAGCGTGGGCCAGGTAGGTCAACAGGGATGACGGATGGAGAACGCGCCTGGGATCCAGGAGCACAAGGGGCGCAAACCCAGTAGAAAAAGCTGCTGGAAGGTGACCCTGTGGAGAGAAGTGCAGCCAGGCTCCGGAACAGGTTAGGTTCTTGGGAGAGGTTGGTGCCGGGCCGGTCGATGGTGGGGGGAGCGAGTGTGGTCTTGGAGCGTGGAGAGACCGCGCTGTGAATCCCGGCTCTCTGTGTTACTCGATGAGACGATGGAAGGGACGTCCCTGCGTCTTGGGAAGAGGGTGGTCGGGTATTGATCTGAACGCCTGTCCTGCTTCTCCCCTGACCCGGTCCCCTCTCAAGCTTCCCTTTCCTCTTTCGCTGGCAGTGGAACAGGAGTAGTGAGTCCTTCACGACTCCATNCCCCACGAGATGAAGGGTCAAAATGACATCTGTAGGGACTGAGTGCAGAGAAGGCAGTGGCACCCCACTCCAGTACTCTTGCCTGAAACTCCCATGGACGGAGGAGCCTGGTGGGCTGCAGTCCGTGGGGTCGCTGAGTGAGACACGACTAAGCGACTTCACCTTCACTTTTCACTTTCAGGCACTGGAGAAGGAAATGGCAACCCACTCCAGTGTTCTCGCCTGGAGAATCCCAGGGACGGCGGAGCCCAGTGGGCTGCCGTCTGTGGGGTCGCACAGAGTCGGACACGACTGAAGCGACTTAGCAGCAGCAGCAGCAGCAGCAGGGACTAAGTGGGGATGGGCAGGGGCTAGGAAGAGGCCAGAGAGGACCCAGGAACCATGGAAAGAGAAGACGGCCGCCGACCCAAGCTGGCCACTCCACAGGAGGTGGTCACCACAGATTGTCTGCATGGAGGAGCAGCGAAAAAGAGGTGTGTCCTGGAAAAGCAATTCAGTTCAGCAGCAGGGAATCCCGCAAAGGCATCACGCTGTCCACACAGGGGTATGCCAGGCACCCATCCTGAGACGACGCAGCAAGTAACTGACATGGGAGCCGTGCCTCTCCCCGACCCCGCAGTCCACTCTGGAGGCTCCTACCCTTGCCTGGAAAATGCCACGGGTGGAGGAGCCTGGTGGGCTACAGTCCATGGGGCCGCAGAGTTGGACATGACTGAACGACTTCACTTCACTATACTGTATATAGGACATATATGCATACAGTTGGGTACCTAGGCTAACTGTTAGACTTACAAACTGGACTTACGAACGTGTTCTTGGAATGGAATTCCTTCATACGTGAGGGACCTACTGTATAGAGGAATAACGGGCACCACACAGACAGCTGTGCTCATTTACTGGGCAAATGATTCAGCAGGATTGGGGGTTGCTCACAACGGGTTTGGGTAAGGAGGTGGGCTTAAAACTCGGTTTCCATTGAATCTGCTTTTGTTCTATTTCTATACTCTCTTACTGTGTTTATTCTGATTATTTTTTCTTTGGTCTTTTACCAATAAAAAGTGATACATTTCAAAGAGCTTCTGGAAAGTAAAACAGAAAAGAAAAGAAAAAGAACTATAGAAAGCGAGAAAAACCCAGAATCAATGATCCCCCTGACTTCCTAGGACCCTCCCACTTCCTTCTCACCTCCCTCTCAGCCCACCTGCAGTACCACGGGTCCCAGTTCCCTTAGAGGTTTGGCAGCTGCTGTGAAACAAAGGAATTAAGGACTGGAGGGGAGCAAAGGGCCAGGGTGAGGGGCCTCTCAGACCCCTGGATCCTGATTTCCTCCCACTCTGGCTGATAAGACACGAACTGGCTCCAAAAGAGAAGACCTGGCGTCCCACAGAGGAGCAGAGCCGGGAACAGGCCATGTAATGCTGGGTCTTTAAGGAGATCAAATTAAAACGAGGCTTTTAGGGTGGGTCGCAATCCAATCGACTAATGCCCTTATAAACAGAGATTTGGACCCCAGGGGACACCAGACTGGACCCCCAGGGGACACCAGAGGTACATGAGCACAGAGGACCCGGGGAGCAGACAGCCTGCTGCAAGCCGAGGACAGAGACCTCAGAGGAGACTGAATCTGCCAACACCTTGATCATGAACTTCTACCCTCCTACCCGAAACTGAAAAAATAAATTTGATAAGAATTAACTTACCTAGTGCTCGCAACAACCCAATAAATTAGGTATTATTTTTAGTCCCATTTTATGGACAAGAAAGTGACGAACAAAAAGTTGAGTTAAACCATCTCTTTGGATGAGATAGGGCTCGTAAGTGCCTGGCACTCTGAAACTGATCAATACATGCTAGCTACACTCATTACCTGAAACCACCTGAAAAAGACCAGTCTGCAAAGGGTAAGAATGGAGGAAGGCATTTTGTGGGCACCTGCCAGGTGCCTGGAACCCAGGGATGGGCCAAGGCTGACCGGGTCCCTGCCCTCCAGGGGTTACACTAGAATGGGGAGGTGGAAGTTAAATAATCACACCCACAAGTCAACAATCACCCAGTTTTGACAAACGTCCTGTTAAGCAGAGGACAGTGGAGGCATGGGGGCTTCCCTGGTGGCTCAGCTGGAGAAAAATCCACCTGCAGTGCAGGAGACCCTGGTTCGATCCCTGGGTCAGGAATATCCCCTGGAGAAGGGATAGGCTGCCCACTCCAGTATTCATGGGCTTCCCTGGTGGCTCAGATGGTAAATCATCTGCCTGCAATGAGGAATACCTGGATTCTATCCTTGGGTTGGGAAGATTCCCTGGAGGAAGTATGGCAATCCACTCTAGTATACTTGCCTGGAGAATTCCCCAGGACAGAGGAGCCTGCTGGGCTAGAGTCCATGGGGTCGTAAAGAGTTGGACACGACTGAGGGACTAAACAGACAGCATAGTGGGGCCATCAGAGCCAATGGGTGAGAAATTGGGCCCACTTGGAAGTCAAGGAGGGCTTCTTGGAGGAAGTGATGGGATCCAAAGGACAAAGGGGAGCTGGGTAGCTAAAGAAGGAGGGAAAGACTGTAGCGACTGGGGAAGAGCATTCAGAGTGGCCCTGTGCAGGTAAGGGCAAGAGAAGGAAGCCAGGTGGCAGTAGGCTGGAGCAGAGGGTGGTAGGCTTGGGTGGCAGAAGGGGCAAAAGTTGCCGGAAAGGCTTAGAAACGCGAGTGAGGTGCTCGCTTTGGCAGCACATACTCTAAAATAAAGGCAAGTGAGAATCTATGGAAAGGGTTTCCAAAAGAGTTCAACATGGCTAGCATGATCACATCACACAACAGATGTTTCCTCTAACAAAGCAAGCAGGTTGAACGTCAGTAAATTGAATTTTATTTTTAAGGCGGTAGGGAGGAATGGGAATCTGAGAGTTAACGGTCTGTAAATGGGATGAGGAGCCTCTGATCCAGCTGGCATTTCATAGATCTGGCCACCTCGAGCGAGGCACCCCTGCTAGGTAACAATACCGGAGGAGGGCTAGCCGTCCGTGTGGCAGCGTGTGGGCCAGTGTCTCTGCTGGTGGTGGCCGTCTGCTCCCCCATAGGTCTCGGGGCACCGGAAGCTTGTGAGCCTGGCTCTCCCCAGCGGCCACCACACAGCCTGTTTCCTGGCACCTAGAGCCTTCCAGGCTCCTCTTCCCCAGCTCCTCCTCTTCCCCAGCTCCTCCTCTTCCCCAGCTCCTCCTCATCCCCCAAGCTTTAACATGTACATACTTCCATGGGGAGGCCTCTGCTGCCCAAGCCCCCAGATGTACCTGTCTTTCATGAGTTTTTCCTGGCACCCCTGGCACCCCCCTGGCTTTGTCCCCATACTATCCCCAGTTCCCCCACCTAAGGGGGTTACCGGTAGAGGCCTCGGTGCTCAGCAAAGAAGGATGAGATCCCAAACAGCTCTAAGAATTCATTCATTCATTCATTCAGCATGTATGAACACCTCTGAACACATCCATCTATTCTGTCCCGGGCACTGAGTTACACATGCTGTGGACACCATGGAGAATGAGACAGACAAGTCTCTGCCCTCATCCCACTGAGCAAAACACATCATAAATAATTAGAATAATTCCAACATTCATTGAACACTTTTCAGGTGCCACATTCAATCCTACAAGATACATTTATGCATTTTAATCTTATTTTATCTTCATAAAAGATAAAATGACAGTGATCATTTCACAAAACATACAAAAATTGGGTAATTATGTTGTACATCAGTTAGACCTCAATTGAAAAAAAAAATCCTTATGGTGGTACAGAGAACTTAAGTATTTGGTTAAAGGCCACTGAAAGTCATGGACTGTGGCTGAACTGGGACTTGAATCAGGGCCCTTACGCTTAGAACGCCTAACCCTGTATGGCATGTTGCCTCTTCTGCTTTCGATGCACAGGATGGAGCTGTGTATCTGAACCTCGGCCTCCACAGCTGAGCCTCCAAACCCTCCAGGGTCCCTCTGGGATGGGCTCAGGGGCTGGGAGCCTCAGCTAGTCTGTCCTAGGTCCCCTTCTCGTGCAGAGAAGTCGGGACACCACCCCCAGAGGAGAGGAGCCCAACTTGCCAACATCATAGTGATCTCTGCTGCTGAAGGTGAACCTAGGATAAACAGCAAGGATGATTCATCAGGACCAGACATTCTTAGCCTGAGAGGAGATAGAGACAACAGGCACCCCACCCTCAAGAAAGACAAAAAAAAAGGTAAAGGGTGCTTTTCTTGCAGTCCTTTCAAATCATTCTTTGTAGAAAACATCCTATCTGCAATTAGTCACGATCCACATGCGTTGATGCTTCTTAAGCCCATATTGAACACCCAACACCCTTCCAAGCCTGTTGTGTGCTGTGTGCTAAGTTGCTCCAGTCGCCTCCGACTCTTTGTGACCCCATGAACTGTAGCCCACCAGGCTCCTCTGTCCATGGGATTCTCCAAGCAAGAATACTGGAGTAGGTTGCCACTTCCTTGTCTAGGGGATCTTCCCAACCCAGGGATTGAAGCCATGTCTCTTACATCTCCTGCACGGGCGGGCGGGGTCTTTACCAATAGTGCCACCTGGGAAGCCCCTCCAAGACTGTTGGGAGGGAACAAATATGGAAAGCAGCATCTGACAAATGTCAGTGGTGGACAGAGTTTGTCTGATGCAGACACTGACTCTTCTGATGCTTTTAACCAGGCCACGAAGTGGGTACAAATCCTCACTTTATTGATAAGACTGAAATGTACAGAGATTACCCATTACTAATTGAATAGTTGAACGACCTTGAGTGATAACATAGCCACCTGTTATGGACTGAATTGTGTGCCCCCCAAAGCTGTGTTGCCATCCTAACCGCTGGTCCGCGACCTTAGTTGAAAACAGGGTCTTTGCCGATGTCATCAAGTTCAGATGAGGTCCTCAGGCTCTAATCCAATGTGACTGGAGTCCTCACAAGAAGAGGAAGGAGAGACACAGGGAGAACATCGTGTGATGACAGAGAGGAGACTGGAGTGGTGTGTCCACAAGCCGAGGAAGAGCAAGAACTGCCAACAGCCCCAGGAGCGAGGGACCCTCCCCTGGAGCCTGCTGACACCTTGACGTTGGCCTTCCAGTGCCCAGAACTGTGAGAGGATGAATGTCTGTGGTCTGAAGCCCCCAGTTTAGGGTATTTATCACTGCAGCCCGGGGAAACAAATACAGACTCATCGGGCTCTTGAGCTGGTCCAAGCTCTGCCGCAGGGTTTAGCGGGGAGGGGCTGCAGCAGCTGACGTCTGGGGGCAAGAGTGAACGAGATGTGTTTTAGGGACCTCACAGTGCCTGACTCATAACCTAACTGGCTTGCCACCCCCCAACCCCACTGCTTCTCAGAGAAGCTGCAGGCATCTTGGTGGGAGGCCAGTGGGAGACCAGTCTCTCTGTGCCCCCAGGAACAATTGTCTCCTCTACTCAGGGCTACAGAGACCACCTCTGAATCCTGTCTTGGGGAGCCAAACCTTCCCAAAGACCCTTCCACCCTAGTGTCCAGTCCACCAGCTATTCCTGGGATGTCTTTTGCAAGGGAGGGGACAGTAAATCCCCATTGTCCTAGGGGTGTTTATATTTTGGCTGGAGGAGCCCCTCATCACCCTGGGGGCTAAAAGCGCAGACAGAATGAGTGCCCTGGGCTCGCCCTGGGGAGGGAGCCCTGAATGCCAGGACCCAGGTGGTGGCGGGCTACCACACCCCCAGGAGGCTGAGGCGCCCTTGGCCAGCGAGAACGCGGCAATCTGTTCCAACCGGAGAGGCAGCACCAAGGAAGGGGGCCTCTCTCAGCAGCACCCCCAGGCCCCGAGCCCACAGTAGTAATTAGACATGAAAAGACGGGCCTAAATCCAAGGGCTGGGGCTCCAAATTCTTTTCCCATTTCAAATGGAAGCTGTATTAGTTCAACATAAGAGCCCAGCCCGAGGCCACCCAGGATGGGAGCCCAGAGCCTCTCCATCCAAGAGACGGGAGTGAAGGATGGGTGAGTTGGGGTCCATGGGGTCGCAAAGAGTCGGACACAACTGAGTGACTGAATTCAACTCAACTCAACTCATATATCACATCTTCTTTTTGATGTGGTATCTACATATATATCAGGATTCCCTGATAGTTCAGTTGCTAAAGAATCCACCTGCAATGCAGGGGACCCCTGTTCAATTCCTGGGTTGGGAAAATATGCTGGAGACAGGATAGGCTACCCACTCCAGTATTCTTGAGCTTCCCTTGTAGCTCAACTGGTAAAGAATCTGCCCGCAATGCAGGAGATCTGGGTTCAATTCCTGGGTTGGGAAGATCCCCTGGATAAGGGAAAGGCTACCCACTACAGTATTCTGGCTTGGAGAATTCCATGGACTGTATAATCCATGGGGTCACAAAGAGTTGGACACAACTGAACAACTTTCACTTTCATGTATCTTTCTGAATTAGAGTTTTCATCTTTTCTGAATATATGCCCAGGAGTGGAGTTTCTGGATCACATAGTAGCTCTCTCTTTGGTTTTTTAAGGATATGGCTTCGTACTTTTGATTCACAGTACCAAGTCTGTCTCCTCCCTCTTATTGCAACACACCTTCTTGTCCCTGAGTGGGCTTCTAGCCCCAGCCTTTCCTGGCTTGGCCCACCCTACCTCCTGTCCCCACAACAGGATACCTTATATTTACACAAGTATTGATAACTTTGCTAGGTTGACCAGGCCAACCCCTTAGTAGTAACTACTTAAAATCTACTTTTGGAAAGTATTCTGAGGCCAAGCTGTAGTACATACTATGATTGATTGGCAAAATCTGCCATGGACAGGGTACTTTTTGTATTTACTGTGATGCCAGAGAGAGCTTCTAAGGTTTGAGTGCATCAGGCTCTGGGCTTAATAGAGCACTTGTATGCTTTCTTGTTTAATCTTCATGAAGAAAAGGAGGCTCTAGTAGTTAGCAACTTCCCAGAATCACACAGTTAGGAAGGGAAAGGCCTGAGACTTGGATTCAGGTTTGTTTCATCAAGAACCCTGGCTTTTAGATCAAACACTTCTTGATATTCTGAAAAGACATGTGAGAGAACAAGTGTCCATTCCTGTGGATTGTACACTCATTAGGTGTATGATCATTGGTAAGCCATGTGCTTGTCTATTAAAATATAGCTGTCCAGACCTATAAGGATTCTGGAAAAAAAAAAAA
>SJYV01015141.1:2881561-2932685 GCA_006410875.1 Neotragus pygmaeus
GCTCCAGGAGGGTTTAGGGAAAACCCTCTTTAAGGACACAGTGCGTGCTGAGTTGCTCAGTCGTGTCTGACTCCTGCGCCCCTGTAGACTGTAGCCTGCCAGGCTCCTCTGTCCATGGGATTCTCCAGGTAAGAATACTGTGGTAGGTTGCCATTTCGGGAAATTGCATTCGGCCACCACACTCCATCCAAATAGGGTTGATGTTGACACAAAGTGATTGGATAGCGCCAGGCGTGGGAAAGGTGCATGGTGGCCCCTGGCTGTTAGGATTCTTAACCCTGCTATTTGCCGAGCCACTGCGATGTGCCAGGCCCAGGCCGGATGCTGAGGATGCAGAAGTGAGCAGGGCATAATCCTGCCCACCCGAGCCTCCAGCCCAGCCTCGTGAGCTGTGGGGTCTGGGTGACGCAATGACTTGCCCACACCTGCTTCTTCTGGGGCTTGTTGAAAGGCTGCCGCAAGATACCGTGTTGTATGTGCATGTGTGTGTGTGTGTGTGTGTGTGTGTGTGTGTGTGCGTGTGTGTGCGTGCACACACACACGCACGGCTCAGTGGCTCAGTCCTATCTGACTTTTGTGACTCCAAGGATTGGGGCCTGCAGGCTCCTCGGTCTAGGGGATTATCCTGGCAGGAATACTGGAGTGGGTTGCCATTTCCTCCTCCAAGGGATCTTCCCGACCCAGGGGTTGAACCTGTGTCTCTTGCGTCTCCTGCACTGGCAGGCAGGTTCTGTACCANTCCTCGGTCTAGGGGATTATCCTGGCAGGAATACTGGAGTGGGTTGCCATTTCCTCCTCCAAGGGATCTTCCCGACCCAGGGGTTGAACCTGTGTCTCTTGCGTCTCCTGCACTGGCAGGCAGGTTCTGTACCACTGTGCCACCCGGGAAGCCTCGTGCTACCCGGGAAGCCTCCTTCAAAAAGTGGGTACTGCTTTGTTATTTTCAATTTGTTTTGAATACTTTTGGCCCTTTGCACTTTCATATGAATTTTACAATTGGTTTCTCGGTTTCCACCAAAACGTCCACTGAGAACTCACCTAGGATTATGCTGAATCGATAGTTCAATTTCAGGAGAAGCGGCATCTCAACCTGTTTCGTGTCTTTAGGTTTTTACTTTTTTTTAGCAGTCTTTGGCGATTTTCCGTGGACCAGCCTTGCACCTCTTTTGTAGATTTAGTCTTGGCGGCTCAGATGGTAAGGAATCCGCCTGCAATGCAGGAGACCCGGGTTCAGTCCCTGGGTTGGGAAGATCCCCTGGAGAAGGGTACGGCAACCCACTCCAGTGCTCTTGCCTGGAGAATCCCATGGACAGAGGAGCCTGGCAGGCTACAGTCCATGNTGGGGGGGACGTTGGGGACAGGGGAGCGCTTGGATCCTCGCCTCAGATGCTGGCCCCTGGCCAGAGGCTTCACTCTTTTCTAACTCAAGTGGGCGAGAAGCAATGCGCAAACATCCTGACACCTACTACGTGCCAGGCGCTTAATTAGCTTTATAGCTTTCTACATTCTTTCCGTTTTACAGAGAAGAAAACTGAGGCTCAGAAAGATACACTCATGCTAAAGCAGAGGAGTCAGGATTCAAATCTAAGTTTGACCATCTTACTGTTCTCAGAAAAACAGGGCTGGGAAGCCTCATTAGACTCCCTCTCTTTACTTGCTCAGTCCCACAAGGAGTGAAAGGGGAAGCAGGAGGCTGCAGAGATGGGACAGGAAGCTCAGGTAACTTTCTATGTCATTCGGGGGGCACCCCAAAGCTTGAATGCACACCAGTTCCCAAAGCAATGTATGTAGGGCCCAAATGCCTATGGCTTTCACTATGAGTATTTACAACCAAGCCTTCTCAAGCCCCAGTGCTACTGCCTCAGCTTCCAGACAGTTCCTGCAGCCTCCCCCATCCTCCTCTTCCCCTGCCCCTGCACACACAGAAGATGAACACAGAGCTCTTCCCCATTAGGGAGTGAGAAGAGGAAACAGAAGAAGAAGTAGGTTCTGGAGGGTCTTAGAAGAAGTCCTCAGAGCAGCAAATTTCAGTAGGGCAAAGGAGGCCATGGGAGCTCTGGGGCGGAGGTCGGGCCTGGCTCTCACCCTTGCTGTGTGTTCATGGGCCAGTCCCTGGGTCTATCTGAGCCCTGCCTCTCTGCCGTGTACTATGGGCATTACATCATCTGCCCAGAGATCGTTTCCAGGTACATGGTCTGTAATCTCCTAAGAGCAATGCATTGCTGCTGCGAAGTTGCTTCAGTCGTGTCCGACTCTGTGCAACCCCATAGACGGCAGCATACCAGGCTCCCCTGTACCCAGGATTCTCCAGGCAAGAACACTGGAGTGGGTTGCCATTTCCTTCTCCAATGCATGAAAGTGAAGAGTGAAAGTGAAGTCACTCAGTAGTGTCCAACTCTTAGCGACCCCGTGGACTGCAGCCCACCAGGCTCCTCCATCCATGGGAGTTTCCAGGCAAGAGTACTGGAGTGGGGAGCCAGTGCCTTTTCCGAGAGCAATGCACATCAAGGATCATTAAGGAAAGGAAGCATCCGTGTTTTAAGGACTGACTACGTGCCAGGTCTGTGCTAGAAGCTTCAAATGCATCATCTCAGTGAATCCTCAAAGTATTCTATCCAGGAAATAGAAATGCAAGGAGTTAGTGCCTGGTAAATAGCAGCCTCCCTTGCAGGTTTTTAGGGCCAGGTGAGAGTTTTGACAGGTGCACCAGAGCTGAGGTGACTGTCGTTCCCAGCTGAGACACTGGAGTCTTCCCGGGCCTTTTCCTTCTCTCCTCCTGCAGTAACCATGGATGCCACATCACCCAGGATGTGCAGCTACAACGACGGTGGAGCCACCATCCGCCTGGGTCCCTAAGTGACCGTGTGGAGCAGAGATCCATGTTAGACGAGTAGTGTGAGTGAGAACTGCACCCACGGGTTAAGCCACTGAGAGTTTGGAGTCACCTGCTGTGGTTGCTGGTGTTACTTCGCTTGATACTGGAAANAGCTGAGACACTGGAGTCTTCCCGGGCCTTTTCCTTCTCTCCTCCTGCAGTAACCATGGATGCCACATCACCCAGGATGTGCAGCTACAACGACGGTGGAGCCACCATCCGCCTGGGTCCCTAAGTGACCGTGTGGAGCAGAGATCCATGTTAGACGAGTAGTGTGAGTGAGAACTGCACCCACGGGTTAAGCCACTGAGAGTTTGGAGTCACCTGCTGTGGTTGCTGGTGTTACTTCGCTTGATACTGGAACCAAGGCCACATAGCCAGTAAACGCAGGCACAAGAAGCAAGTTCACACCTGTGACTCCAACACGCATCCTCTGTCAGCTACAACTTTCTGTGGCTGAATGAGATCAGCCCCTTCCTATAAGCAACCATGTCCCAAAAAACTCCTACCTCTGAGCGTCCCCAGGATGGCTGAGTAATCAACACAGGGTGAGAAAAGAGCATCTCGTAAAGCACTCTGAGCCTGGAAGATGAGCAAAAGCAGGGAGAAAGGGGCCTGATTATATCTCAGGGAAATCCTTCCTGGGCTTTGGGGCTCCACAGGCGGTTTTGATGGGAGAGAAACATCACAGAATGGTTTCAAGCACACAAAGGAGAAACAGATCGACCTAGGATCTAATTCCAGCCCCGCCCCCAACAACTTACTGACTTGCTTTTTCTGAGCCCTACATTCTAATCTGTGAAATGGGTGCGATATCTGAACCAGCTTTCAGAGTTGGCGGTGAGATGAAGCATGGTCTAGGTCCTGGCCGACAGTAAGCACTCCCCTAACATCTGCCATCGTGAAGATCATCGCTGGAACGGCTGAGAACAGCCTCTGCTGGAGGGAGATGAGGCCGTGGTGCCGCTAGAGGCTGCCCCGCCAGGATGGCTGACATAGCCCAGAGCACGGGTCTGGCCCGGCCCACGTCCCTGCAACAGACCAAGGGGCAGAACGCTGAGAGGGAAACAGAGCCAGCCAGACATAGTGCAATGCAGCCGAGGAGCCAGATTATTTATTTTAAAGTCGAAAGTGTCTTCTAGGAGGATGGCCTTTTATTTGGGTGAATCTGGGGGTTGTTTATCAGCTTAAACTCATTATCTGCACATATGGTCTTCGTACTATGGTTAAGGGTGGGAGACAAAGGATGGGCATCTACAAGCTGATGAAATATCATCCCTCAAGTGCCAGAAAGCAGGATATTTTCAATGACGTCACATTGGGCTTCCTGCCACACGGATGGGGCTATCATGAGAACATGCACAAGATTTTAACTCAGGAGTCCCTCCAGTGAGGCAGGGAAAGGAAGGAAAAAGAAAACAAGCAACAAAAACATTCACCCTGGTCTTCCATCTCAAAAGCAGACACACACACACACACACACACACGTATACCATGCCCCAAAATATCAGAGCTGGAAAGGATCAATGTTGATCCCTGCACCCCATTTCACAATAACAGTAATAGTAGTAGTAATAATAATGACAGTGATGATACTGGATGTTTGTTGAGCATTTACTACCTGCCAGGCACGGTGCTGTTTCACATGTTTTATCTTGTTGACGTTTCACAACAATCTGAGGGAGTATTATTAGTCCCATTTTACAGATCAGGAAACTGAGGCACCAGAGGTTGAATGGCCTAAGGTCACACAGCTAATAAGTAGAAGAAAGCTGACATTCAAACCCAAGCAGCCTCACTGCCTCACCATGCTGCATCTAGAAAGATGGGGAAACTGAGGCGCAGAGAGGGGTAGTGACTCACTTGAGGTCCCACAGCTCCAGCTGTAACAGAATTGGGCTAGAACACAGGTCTCCTTACTTCTGATTCAGCTGGTCCAATGACCTTTCCACTGCATTCTGTTGCCAATCAGTAAGTACACACACGCATACGACTACCGCACATGGTTTTGCTCATCTCCAGGTGGTTTAATCACTAATTAAACCAGTAGTCTTGGGTACCAACAGGGGCAAGGGCTGAACCTTAAGATAACAAGTGCCGAGATGAAAGATCTGCTTTGCCAGCTGCAAACACTGGGGCTCATGTCTCTCTCCTTCTCTTCTTAATCAGCGTTTCATTATCTGCACACTCTATCCCCCACCCACCCAGGGCAGAGCGCTGATGCGGGTCCACGGTGGCAGCCCGTGCAGCAGGAGGAGCCCAGGCTGGCGGGTTACTTAACAGCATCAGGTTGCGAAAATATCCATCAGCCCATCATCTGCTCTTGGGGGACCAAAGTGCTGGCTTCCAAAGGGCCCCCTCCCTTTGCTGTGTCCCAGCTGAGCGTGAACAAATGTTCCTGGTTTTCCTTCTCAATGGCTGATGAAATAGACCAGAAAAGCAGCCCTCTGGAAACAGGGCTCCCTAACAGGGGCCACCATTCGCTCTTCCCAGGAAAACGGAGACAGTGAAAGTTGGACAGACATCCAGAGAAAGGTAGTGTACAACCTTGCAGGCAGAAATGTGGAGCCCAGCAGGAACTGGTCACCAACACCACCCTCTCTGTCCCCAAGCCACAGTCTGATGGCTGACAGGCTCCTGGTTCACGTTGCTTTGCAGGGGCAGAGCGGAGCAAGACATGGCCAGGAGAGGTGCCCCCCACTGGACGGAAGACAGACGGTTGCCTAGCACCCTGAAATGTCAGACTCTCCTGACTTTAAGTTGCAAGGCCCCCTCGGAATCTCCTGGGCCAACACCCTCATCTTACAGGCTTACCCTGTGCTCTATCTCCATTCTGCCTCCTCCAACCCCAGCCCGCCCCAGACCATTAAAAATTCATTCCGTAATTCAGGGAGCTGTTTCCCGGCTGACGAGGCAGTTTTGAAAGGAGGCGGGGGGCAGTTTTTGCTGGACCAACCCAAGATGTCCTAACCCCTACTCCCGATGAACTGATGCCTCTAAAAAGTGGTCTGGAACTTCCGTCCATATACTGCCATATCAGCCTCAGGCTGGGTAAAGACACCCCAGAGGTCTGCCATCTGAATGCATCTGGGGCCTGTTGGACCAAGAGACCTGAAATTCTACTGGATCAGAGCTCTTAGGGTTTCCCAGGGAGCAGACTGAGCCCACACATGGTACTCAAACATGGACGTCTCAGTCCCCTCCTCTTCCCGGGGCAGGTTAGGTGTGAAGGGGGCAGGGAGGACGGGTAGAACGCAGACCTGCCAGCCGTCTGGGGGCCCCTTGCTCACTCCCAGGTTCCCAGGGCAGGGCTATTCCGGGCAGGCTGCCCTCGGCCGAGAAACGAGTCATAAAAAACAAAGCTGAACACAAACAAAACAACTCCTTTTGTTTTCTGGCCCTGTGGAATGTCTTGAAGACAAACCCAGAGACAGCAGGCCTCTCCACCCTTTCCCCTGTCCCCTCCCTTCATGTCCTCTTCTATTCAAAATAAAAACCACGCTGCTCTTCATGGCAACTTTGTCCTACAGCAATTTGAGAGCATCCAAAAAAAAAAATACACCAAAAGCAAGAACCTCAGCTCTCTTTCAAGGACCACCCCGTTTCCATCACCTTTGCAGGGGACTCTGGGGACATGAGAGGAAGGAGGCGCGGGGGGGGGCGGCGCTGCCCCATGAGCCACTGTTTGGAGCCGAGAGAAAGATGAAAACTTCCACCGGCCGCCATGAGGCCACTGCACGTTCTTAGATTTGCTCAGTTGTACTCACTTGGGGTGCTGGGAGGAGGGAGAGAATTAGAGAAAGATGAGACCACAGTCCCTTTAGTGTCCCTTCAATTCACACATGACAAAGATGATGCTCTTCATAGAAGCCAGCAGTTTTCTCCTTTCCAAGGCCTTAGCACAGACTTATAGGTTCACCACACAGGGGCCCTAAAGTCCCACAGTGGGACACACAGCAGGTTTCCACCAATCATTGTGAATGTGGCCTATGGACTCCAGACCCCAAGAGGAGGGGCTCTTGTTTGAGAAACTTACCACTGGACTGCTAAAGTCTTTTAGGCGCCTCCATCAACCCCACCCTGTGCCCAGGGAAAGGATCCACCCCAAGACTCTCAACCCACCCACAACAGAAGAGGCTCTGGCCAGATCCCTGGAACAAAGGCACAACTTTCACAAAAAGGGTGCATTCAGCCATTTAGGTTTCAGGCTTCATAGAAACCTCAGAAAGTTGATTCTCCCATCCCATCATTTCACACCGATTTGGTGTTAATGTAAAGTTCCCCTCCTTTTTGTTTTTCTGGGGGTAAATTTTTTTTTTATTCACCCAGACATCCTGCCAGGTCGCCCAAGAAAAACCAGCTTCTGAAAGCCAAGCTTCCCTATGCACAGTTATAACTGGGGGCACCTCAGCTTCACACTCCGACCCTCTCCCCCTTTCCGCCCGGGTGCGGTGCTCCTCAAGGGAGGGTCCCTAGTGCGTTGTGGGGTGGTCTGTGGTTGCGGTCTGTCGCTCCTGGATTTCCGTGCGTTTGTCTCGCTGAAACCAGAACTCGCCTTTCTAGGGGTGAAAGGGCCAGAGAAGGGCGCCCCCTGGCGGGAGCCAACTCCCCCCAATCCGGCCGGGACGCCAAGCCGGCGCGAACCCACCCGTGCCCGCCAGCCCCCCAAGCGTTCTCCCACTGCGCCCCTAAATCTGGATGTGCTCGAGTTTCGGATCCACCGAGCACCTCGGAGTCTCGGCTTCCCCAGACCGCACACACCGCGTTCGGAATAAAGGGGGAACCAACCCCCTCCCCGAAGGAAAGCGTGGTGCCCCCGCCCCGGCCCGCTCCCAGGGACCCCGAAGGCGGCCGGCCCTCAGTGGCCCCGCTGGGCCGGGCAATCCCCACAGCCCCATCCTANAGCCCTGGGTGTTCTTTGGAAGGAATGATGCTAAAGCTGAAACTCCAGTACTTTGGCCACCTCATGCGAAGAGTTGACTCATTGGAAAAGACTCTGATGCTGGGAGGGATTGGGGGCAGGAGGAGAAGGGGACAACAGAGGATGAGATGGCTGGATGGCATCACAGGCTTGATGGACGTGAGTCTGAGTGAACTCCGGGGCTTGGTGTTGGACAGGGAGGCCTGGCATGCTGCGATTCATGGGGTTGCAAAGAGTCGGACACGACTGAGCAACTGAACTGAACTGAACTGAATCCTGAGCCACAAAGCAAGTGGTACAAGGATACATACAGGATGATGTCATTTTTAAAAAAGTTTTAAAATATGCAAAACACAATGTATTTGTCAACCGATGCATATGAAATAAAGATACAAAATCATGCATGGGAAAATACATACCAACTTCTGGTGTCTCCTAAGGCAGGGGAAAAAGCCCGAGAGTGGACATAAACAGGTTTTGAAACGTCTTATTCCCTAACACTATTACAAAAGTCAAGTATATGAAGCAGATGTAAAAACATTAGCAAACAGGTCTTTCTTTTATTATTTTAAAAATAAGTTTGTTTATTTATTGTTGCTTTTGTTTCTGCGCTGGTCTTCACCGCCGCATGGGCTTTTCTCTCGTTGTGGCAGGGGCTGCTCTCACTGCGGCGGCTCCTCCTGCTGCGGGGCGTAGGCCCTAGGGCTCGGGGACTTAGCAGTCACAGCTCTGGGCTCTGGAGCACAGGCTCAGTACTTGAGGTGCACGGGCTTAGGTGCTCCGAGGGATGTGGGATCTTCCAAGATCAGGGCTCGAACCCGTGTCTCCTGCATCGGCAGGAGGATTCTGGACCACTGAGCCACCGGGAAGCCCAAGCCTTTCTTTTAGGAATAAGACAGGATGGCAACGAGCCTCCTAATATGAGGGGAGAACAGGTCGGGTCGCAGTGGGTGACCTGGTCCTTTCAGCAAAGTGGGCTTCAAGTTCTTCTGCTGCGAGAAGGGGCTGGGGGCAAGCTGAAGGTTCCAGGAGAGGGAAAACACGAACAACTGAGGTTTGCAGGGAATTGACTGGGGGTGAAAGGAAAGGTCACAGATGCTGGAAGCTCTTGGCCCTGCACAACAGTGCTGGGTATGCAAGCAGGCTCCAGCTCTCAGCTTACTCCAGTGGGCTCAGCAACATGAGATTCAGAAGAAAAGAATGAAGATGGAGTCAGCTCAGCGGAAGAGGGCTCCGCAGGGAAGGCGAGGGATGTGTTCGTGTTGCTCAGATTTGCCTGGCGGTTGTGGAACAAGGGTGGCGGGGGTCTCAGGAGGACACAGTCACCTAACCAAATGCACTGGCCCGGTCAGCCTTTCCCAAAACGTGCTTTCTAGGACACTGGACCTTTACAGTGAAGTGAAGTCGCTCAGTTGTGTCCAACTCTTCGCGACCCCATGGACTGTAGCCCGCCAGGCTCCTCTGTCCATTGGGGATTCTCCAGGCAAGAATCCTGGAGTGGGTTGCCATTTCCTTCTCCAGGGGATCTTCCCGACCCAGGGATCAAACCTGGGTCTCCCTCATTCCAGGCAGATGCTTTAACCTCTGAGCACCAGGGAAGGAGAGACCTTTAATACATGCTTAAAAAAAACAGTCATCAAATTATTTTGGAAAACCTTGGAGCTTCACAAAGAATATGAATGTAGTAAAGTGTCCGCAGGGACTTCCCTGTGATCTGGTGGTTTAGACCTCACCTTCCAGTGCTGGGGGTGGGTTCAGTCCCTGGCTGGGGAGCTAGGATTCCACAGGCCTTGCAGCCAAGAAACCAAAACATAAAACGGAAGCAATTTTGTAACAAACTCAGTAAAGGCTTTAAAAATAGTCCATGTGAAAAAAAATCTAAAATTTAAAAAAAGCCGGCAGGCGGGTTGGGGCGGGGCGAGGGTGGGGGGAAGTGGTCTACAAAGTCCAGAATAAACTTGTTTTGTAACCTAGCACTTAGAAAGCTTATTTGACCTACAGATACTTTGGAGATACTTTCTCACATAACTCATACCAACGGCTAGGGCAGTTACTTCTATTCGTAAGGTAGGCTATGCTGGTGCTACAGATCAGCCTCAGAATCCAGCGGCAGAGCCAGTTCAGTTCAGCTGCTCAGTCGTGTCCGGCTCTTTGCGNCTCCCCTTCAGTCTCCAGCCGCCGCCGCCGCCGCCGCCGCCGCCGTGAAGGCACGTCTCCTCCGGCGGGCCGGCCCCCCTCGCTCCCTCCCGGCCTCGGTCCTTGCCTTCTGGACGGCATCCCGGCCTCGCCCCGGGGGCCCCTGGGGCCTCCCTCGGCTCTTCTCCCCTTCCTTCCCTCTTGCCCGCCTCCCCGCCCTTGGTTCGTCTGAATTCAGGAGATCCGCTGGGGGTGTGGAGAGAGGGGTACCCTAGACCGGGGATGTGTTCCAGGGAAACTTCCACGCTGCCCCCTCCACGTCCCTGACCGGACCTCAGGGCTGGGGGTGGGATGACCCTCCGTGGGGACCTCGCTCCTCGGCTTCCCGCTGCCCTGGAAGGACCTGTTGAAAGCCAGGGGGATTCTCTCTCCCTGGGCTGTTTGGACTGCTGTCCTTAACAGAGACACTGAGCGGGTGCAGCAGGAACGAAGGGTTGGTCCAGGGGGGCTGAGGGGTGCGGCCCCCAGACAAGAGGCAAATGACTTGATTTAAAGAGTCCAGACCTGTGTCTCCATCTCGGGGCTTATCTGTTCATCTTTGTACAACTGCCTCAGCCACAGCCCCCGCTCCAGCCACTGACACATGACTTCACCGAGACATTTAACCTCTGAACCTTTTCTGTGAAGTAGCTAATGCCCCTCCTGTCCCGGACAAAATGGGCAAGCAAGCCGACCAAAGCAGACAGCCCAAGTGAAAGTGCCCCCTAACCCCCGAGAGGAGAGGGGGCCTGGGCTATCCAACTCTTTTTCCCTGGGCAACAATTTTTTGAGCCCCAGTTCAGAAGCTTCCACACCCAGTGCCTGGCTGCCTGGACATTCAAAGGCACTCAAGCTCTGCAGGAGGCCCCTTGGTCAACTGATTCACACTAAGGAGTGAGTGACTGATAGGAGTTGAACCTACTCCAGTCTTGGACAGGAATGTCCAAGATGATGTCAGGCCACCGGGCAATGTTTGCAAGGGGCAGGAAGTCACTGCCTTTCCTTGCCCCCATTCCAGGAAAAGGATACGTCCTTCTAAGGACTTCGAAGACGTCTGGTCCTTGAAACTGTTTCACTGAGTAAATCGTGGGGAGGGTAATACCTTTGAGGAATGACTGGGAGAGAAAAAAAATAAACAAACAAACCTGGATCCACAGTTTTTAAACGGACCCAGAGTGAGCAACACCTAACCCGAGGGAAGAAAAATCTTCAGTGCAGTTTCTGTAAAACAAGGACAAAGAACACTTGAAAGGGCTTCAGGCTCCACATTCGCCCTTTCAGCTGCCAAAACAGGGTTGGGGGAGAAGCTGACCCTTTGCAGTGAGAAACCCCATAGGCTCTGTGTTTCTGGAATGCTCTTGGAAGAGGCCGGCTGTGTGGGCCTCCTTGGATGCGAGGCGCCACATAAATTTAAAGAGGAAGAAAACGTGAGCCCACCATGAGGGTGCTGGGGGCCTGGGAGGTGGGGGCCAGAGGCACCAGGAGGAAGGGGTGGGACTTCTGAGGGTCCGGGGGATTGGCAGAAGCAGGCAGGGCTAAGCAGGAGAAGGGAGCAGTGAGAGGAGGACCGAGCAGGCCATTTGGACATTTGGACACCCAGCTGGGAGGAGAGCTCTGGTTCCAAGTCAGTTTCCCAGACCTCAGCCCTTCTCCTGCCTCCATGAATAATCTGGCCATATCTGCACACTAGACAGAACCATTTGCTTAATAGCTTTCTTTAAATCAACTCTTGGGCTTTTTGTTTGTTTGTTTTATCACTCTCTCCCTTTTTTTTTTTTAAACTTAAATGTGCTTGTTTTTACAAAGAAATGTAATCATTACCATAAATGGAAAACAGGCATCACGCTACTATAAATAGGAGGTAACTATAAAAATGAATACAGTGAAAATAAAATAGAGTTATTAAATTCTAGCAATGTATATTTAACCACAGCAAAAAAAAGAAAAAAAATTCCAACAAGGTACTGATACCTAGGGAAGGTGTGGAGCCAGAGACCCCTCTGTCTCTGAAAAAAAAAAAAAAAAAAAGCTTAACAAGGAAAAAAAAAAAGTGTTAAGGACACAGCAGCAATAAACCAAGACTCCAGATCAAAAGGACTGAGAGTTGGAAAGGGATGTGCACCCCTCCTCCCCGGGAGGTCCACTGGGGTATTAAAGGCCCCTGTAAACTTTCCTTGTGAATCTCTGATGCCCCATAATCAGGAAACCCAATTCTAAATGTATCAGGCAAAAAGTACTTTTTGGCAAAAGTCAGGAACCTCAAGAGTTTAGTCCTGGACAAGAGAAAGTGATCTGCTGGGCTCGCTCCTTCTCACAGGATGGCCTTGGGAAGTCCTGCCTTGTCTGGCCTCGGGGTCACCACCTGCTCCCCAAGGGGCCAGGACAAATGGCTTCTAGGATCCCTTCTGAAATCATCCTTTGATGAAAGCAAGGGAGGAGCTAAGATTGTGGCTCATTGGAAAACAGAGGAAGATGGCTTCACCGAGAAGAGGGGGTGGGTTGGGGTGAGGCCAGTAAGGGAGAAAATGTTGTGTGTGGGGTGGGGGGTTGTGCAGAAGGGTTAGCAGTCCCCAGGAAGGAGTGGAGGTGGTGTTAAGGCCACTGCAGACCAACTGGAGCCTGTTGTTGTTCAGTGACTAAGTCGAGTTTGACTTTGTCACCCCATGGATTTTGCAACACACCAGGCTTCCCTGCCCTTCACTGTCTCTCAGAGTTTCCTCAAATTCACGTCTGCTGAGTCGGTGATACTATCTAACCATCTCATCCTCTGCTGTCACCTTCTCCTCCTTGCCTCAATCTTTCCCAGCATCTGGGTCTTTTCTAATGGGTCGGCTGTTCACATCAAGTGGCCAAAGTATTGGAACTTCAGTTTCAGCATCAGTCCTTCCAAAGAATATTCAGGGTTGATTTCCTTTAGGATTGATGGGTTTGATCTCCTTGCAGTCTAACGGACTCTCAAGAGTCTTCTCCAGCATCACAGTTCAAAAGCTCTCAGCCTTCTTTATGGTCCATTCTCACATCTGTACTTGTTATAAACCCAGAAGTGGCCTGGCCCCGAAGGTTCTAGTTTTCTCTTTTGCCCACCCTCGTGGCAATCTTGTGGAGAATTCCCTGTAATCCAGCCACTCATTTTATAGATGGGAAAAGTGAGGAGGAACCACAGACCAGCTGCCACTTGTGGTCAGAGAACTGGGCGCTGGACGAAGCCTCCTGACTTCGAGGTCAGGGCCCTTTCCACTCACCTGGTTTTTGCAGGTCTAGTACAAATGGTTCTTCTGAAAATACTCACCTCTCCTCCAAAGTGTTCTTAGACGTTCTTTTTCTCTGTCTTTGTAAACAATGTTGATTGGCATAAAAGCCCCAAACTCACTGAGTGTGGCTAGTTGGGCAACCTGGGTACTGTGCTCCAGTCACTGGGCACGGGACACCTGGAGTGGGCAGCCACGCATTGACATCCTGGGGGCACTCAGACAGAGCCAGGAGCCCCAGAACATGAGTCCATGGGGCCAAGTTCCAGTCCTGCCCATCTTGACAGTTCCCTTCCCTCTCTAGGCCTCGGTGTTCCCATCTGTAACATGAGCTGTTTAGGGGGACTCAGCGGGCTTCAGTTCAGGCTGGCAGTTCCTGCTCCTAAAAACCATGGAAGAGGGAAGGACATCTCCCTCCAGGCTTTAACCAGAAGCAAGGTCCCTTTTCCTCTGTTTTGCACGCTGGTGTCTCACATTAAGATTTCAAGGAGAAAGTGTCCTTCACTTGAAAAGAATTCGAAATCACTAGAAGAGATGACCNTAAAGACCATGGAAGAGGGAAGGACATCTCCCTCCAGGCTTTAACCAGAAGCAAGGTCCCTTTTCCTCTGTTTTGCACGCTGGTGTCTCACATTAAGATTTCAAGGAGAAAGTGTCCTTCACTTGAAAAGAATTCGAAATCACTAGAAGAGATGACCTTTTGCTCCTGACGCTTATAAATGTATGGCTGATTAGACTGTGAGCCTCTCAAGAACTGGGGCCTGCCTCGTTCACCTGCGGGCCTTCAGCACCTGGCAGCATCAGAGCTCAGGGGACATGGATGCCACTTTCTACCTGTGCCACTTGAACTGGCCACTTCAGGACTCTCCGAGCTTCGGTGAACGGATGCATTTCTAGATAGGAATTGTAAATACAATTCACAGTTGCACATGGGGGTGGCTGTGGGAGTTGGGAATTGTAAATACAATTCACAGTTGCACACTGGAGTGGCTGTGGGAGTCTCCTGGAAAACTCCTGGCATATAACGAGTGCTCAGTCAAGGTGTACCTTACGTGTGAATGGCTGGCTGAGCCAACGCTAGTCAGGTTAGATCCTTTTCCCAGAAGACATCTTTACCTTCCAACCCAGCCTTTCCAAGGCAGTCTGCATTATAAATACTTAATCATTGCCACCCTGATTTTTTTTTCCTGAATTGTCTCTTTTTATATGTAATTTGCAATCATTTCCCCCCAAGTAACAGTTCATTAAATGTACAACTGAATCTGATTGAATTTGTTTTTCTTTGCAATGATCTTCATAGAAATAAATTTGCAGATCCTGGGAACACTCTTTAGAGCTTTGATGAATATGATTTTGACCCTCCAGAGCCTGGACCAGTTACAGGATCGCCCCACCCCCATCCCTTCTCTCTTTTTCTGCCTCCAACTAGCTTACCCACAAGACACTGGCCAGTCTTTCAGAGAGTTTTCAGCACCAGGCCCGAGGGCCTGCCTGCCAAGGTCTTCCTCCACCCCCAGGAATGCTGCTGCCTGGGAGCTGGGAGAAAGGGATGGCCTGTGCCCCTCCCCCACCCTCTGCAGGGAAAGAGGTGGATTCTTAGTAGTTGGGCTTCCCTGGTGGCTCAGATGGTAAAGAATCTGCCTGCAATGCAGGAGACCGGGGTTCAGTCCCTGGGTCAGGAGGATCCCCTGGAGAAGGGAACGGCTACCCACTGAATTGCCTGGGCAACTTCAAGGACAGAGGAGGCTGGCGGGTTACACCCCATGGACTCACAAAGAGTCTGGACAAAACTCAGAGACTAACACTGGATGGTTGCGCTGGGAAGGGCCCAGGGTTGAGTTTCCTTTGGGTATTTTGTGGCCCAATTTTCCAAAAAGCAGCTCCTTGACTAGATCCTGCCAGATAAGGATACTTCTGAACCTTCATCATTAACTGCATTTTCTTTATCAACTGATAGTAAGTAATACAATACTACTGGGTCGGCCTAAAAGTTGGCTCAGGTTTTTCCAGAAGATCTCAGGGTAAAAAACCTGAAATAACTTTTTGGCCAGCCCAATAGTAGCTACTATTCATGAGTGCTTACTTGGGTAGAAGCTCGGGTTTTAAGGTTTGATAAACCGAGGTTCGAAAGCTGGCTCTTTTGTGTACCCGCTGTGTGGCTTTGAGCAAGTTACTTTCCCTCTCTTTAGAGTAGACTAAAGAGAGATGGGAAAACTGCTTTAGACTCCTAATCTTTAACAGGAGGAATGTACACTATATGACAGGCATTGTGATAAGGCTGTGAAAGCACCAGCTCGCTGAAGCCTCCAAACAATTCCATTAGATGGGGACGGCTAGAGAGAAAAGCTCAAAGACTTCCCCTAAGTTGCCCAGCAAAAAAAATGCACAAGAATTCAAACCTTTCTATTTTCACCACCTTTGGGGGCATATACTCAGAAGACAGGGAGAGAGTGGTGGGCAGGGAAGAGGTCAGAAAGAGGGTCATCCTGGCACTGAACATTCTGGCTGTGTGGCCTTGGTCAAGTGGCCTAACTTCTCTGAGCCTCCCTGTGCTTTTGTAAAAGAAGATGATAGGTGCTACACCACGGGGTAAACGCTGAAGAAGATGACATCTGCAAAGCAGCTTTGAAAACCAGAAAGCAGGTAACAATGCCAAGTTTTGGTGTTTTAAATCATCTTTATCATCCGTGTTTAGGACTCAGAGTCCTCCTGGTACAATTCAGTCAATCCAATAAATATTCCTGAAGATGCATCTGTGAACAAGGAAGTGGCTCCGTATGTGGACATCCAAACCTGAGTAAGAACAGAGAATGTATCTGGTCGATGATTGAACCATCAGTGCAATCAGAAAAGATTTAAAGTTAAGACTCACCCTGTAAAACAGACTTCTCACTTCACAGATGAAAACACTGACGTTAAGCCCAGGGTGGGTAGCAACCATTTATCCATCTGCCAGCAAGTTGACTTCAGAGTTTAGGTGAATTTGAGTCCTGTTTCCAAATCAGTGTTCTTTTGACCAAACCACCTGCCTCATTCTCTGCTCTCAGCGCCTAAGTTGCTAGTGGCTACTGTGTTCCCATTCTGACCTAATAGCAGACTCCCACACCTCTACCCTCTAAACTGAGAGCCTGTGTCCACCCTTTCTGCCCTCTGACGAAACCAATTTCTGAAGAAGGACGTGGCCATGCACATTCTTGGTCAGTCGGAGGCCTGACGCAATATCCAGGAATTGAGTGCAGACTTTGGCCAAGGGCAGCTCTGCCCGTGGGCCCTGGACCCCTCATCTGGGACACTCAAGCCGACAGGAAAGTCATGGGGATCAAGGTCAGTTTCCCTGCAGTGGCAGCATGTTGCCACTCCTGGACTCCGGGACAGATTAGAAGGGGGCTGTGACTTAACCTCCCTGAAGCTCAGTTTCCTACTCCGCAAGATTCACTGAAAGAGCACATGGAAAGTGCTTCTAGAAGGCACAGGGTAAGTATTTAAGACTGTTCTACTTATTTTCCTTTCAGACCGAGTCTCACTGATACACTCAGTGTTGTGAACCTACTGTGTGCTTAGAAGGAGGCTAAGCTGCAAAGGCCACAGACAAGAACTTTATTGAGCTCTTACTGAAGCCCAGGAATCTCGCTTAACACTGCAACTCTGTCCCTCCCAAAAATCCTATAAGGAAGAGTCTATTAGTGTCCCCCTTTAACAGAGGGGAAAGCTAAGGCTTAGAGGGATTAAGTTGCCTGTCCTTGATGCCCTAGCTGGTGAGTTGGAATTTGAACCCAGGCAGTCAGCCGTATTCCAGAGTCCAGTTTCTATATCCTGACTCACTCCTTCACACGCACTGTCTCTCTGTTCTTCTGATAACGCTGTGGTTATTAGAACCATCCCCATTTTACAGATGAGCAAAGTGAAAGTCAGGGAGGTAGAGTAACTGACTGAGCAGAGCAGCAGCAGAACGAGAAAGGATCCTCGATGTTCTGACTGCAGCGGCTTTGACTTCTGTGACGCAGACCAGGTGACTGGCCTACAGGTTCCATCTGCCCAGGAAGGGCTGCCCGTGTGATGCTAAGCGACCCTGCAGGGGTCATGCAGGGCTCTCGGGCCTCTTGGTTGTGTACTGGGTGTGATGACAAGAAGGTGAGGCCACCCTGTGGTACTTGATTTCGATGTTCATTCCATGTGCTCGGGTGCCAGATAGCTACAGAGAGTAGGGCTGAGAAACGTGGCTCCCTGCCGGGCCAGCTCCAAGGACAGATCCGCACGGGGCTGTCACGGTGACGGGACCTGTGAGCTCCCAGGACCTCAGAGATGGGAGGAACTGGGATGGTTAGCTAGCCTTCCGCTTGAGTGTGTGTCTGTCTATCTGTGTGTGTACATGCCCATGCCTGTGTGTGTGTGTGTATGGGGGACACGTCTATGCTTACGATGTATGTATATGTTACAGGTAATGGTATATATCTGTGTATGTGTATGTGGTGGTACACGTTTGTGCTTATGAAAGTGTGTGTGTTGGTGCACGTCCACACTGCTTAGTGGCATCTTTTTTCTTTCTCAGAGACTGGCTGATTCATTTACTCAAATTAATGTTCACATGGTGACTGACTCATTTAATGGGAACAGCTAGTCCATGTGCCAATAAGCGAACTGACCTTCGAGACCCCTCCACCAACAAAATATGGAGTGGCTCTCATTCCTGAGTTAACAAGCATTAGGCAACGGTCAGCTTTTCTCTGACTCTGTCTTGTTTTGCACAGTGATGTCTACTGACCTCCGTCTAGCATTCTGACAAAAGAGGAAGTCTGAGAGGCTTGCAAAGGAAGATAGGGAGTAAAAACTCCCGGAGGAGAGGTAAAGGGGAGTATTTCCTGGTTTATCAAAAGTGATTTTAGCCAGCTGACTTGCCGTGCAGCTGTGGAACCTCACAGAATGCAGCAGGTCCGTGGAAGCCAAGTTCGTCTGCTGACTTGCAGACGAGGGTCAACCCTATTGGTCCAGCTTCTCTCCTTGTTTTTCCCTTCTACCCAGGTTTTTCTCTTTCTCTGCTACTGCCTGCCAGATCCCTTACTTTTTATTCCAAATATGTAAACCTCTAATAAACTTAGAGACAGGCTTATGTCTGATTTATCCCCAGTTACAGAGGAGCCCGAGCCAATTATAAGGTGGATAAAAGGCCCCATGTGCAGTTTATAGAAATGCTTCCCCAGCACAAACAGCTTCACTCCATAAAGTTCCCCCAGAATGTCTGCATTCTGGCTCTCTCTTTTTGAGGCCAGCCTTTGCGACAAGACCCTGGGTCCATTCAGACCATTACCCCAGAGCAGATCACAGGGGCTCACGACCGAGGATTCGCGAATCATTCACTTCCACTGTCTAATTCGCAGCATCTAGCACCCGGTAAGGATTCGATAAATACTTAGTGGATGAAGGAGTGAATCAAATAAATCAATAAGTGTTAGCTTTAGCAAAGCAGAATTAGAAGATAAATTCCTCTAAAGAGAAAATAACAAATAGCATATTCATCCTGGCAAAGAAAAAAAAATCTTGTTCTGATAATCTCTGCCTTTGAGCCCCATGTATTTAGAGACAGTGTGCTGCATCCTGGGGAAAGATCCTTCAATTCAGAGGTTTCCTTTATCCGGTCAATATTTTAGAGCCCTGCCCATGGGCCAGCAGCTGGATAAACACTGGGCGTTTAAAGGTGAGCTTGACAGAGGCAGCCCCTGCTTTTGAGACACTCCCAGACCATAGGAAAAGCTGTCCACCTTGGACTCACTAGACATGAGACTGCCCAGTGAAGGCAGAAGTGGCCCAGTCCCTCCTCATGGTCCACGGCAGGGAAGACCCCAAGGCCACTTCTGGGAATAGGGGGTGACCCTCCCACACTTCCTATGAGGCCAAGCTGAGCCTTACCGCTTTATTAGAGATAAAACTCACTGTACAATTCTTACTTCACTTTCTAGAGCCCAGAACCACTACCCTCTAAAACAAACTGACAACTCAAGGGAATAATTAAGCCCAAGGTGGGGCTCCATGAGCCCTGAATATGCTCAAAACTTGAGACAACGGGAGTGGGGGTGGAGGGGTCTGACCACCCTGGTCGTCAGTAGATGAAGATTCTAGCTGGAATTAGTGACAGGCTTATGAGCTGGAGACGGCCTTGCCCTCTCTGACTTGTACAGGTTGGATAAAATGGGCTGTGAATTCCCTTCTAGCTCAGACCTTGGTGTCTGTATAAATACCTCTAGTTCCCTGCCCTGTCCACGCCTTTTACCTGTCTTCCCCTGTCTCAGGATCCTGCTTATGCCTGGATTGCCCCGTGTCTCCCTCCATCAGGTACTCTCTCTCAAAAGCAAGTTCCCCAGGGAACCACTGGCCACAACAGCCAGCCCCAAAAACTCAGCCAACCTCAGCTCTGGGAGAGATCTCCAGCCTTCACTGTTGGGCTCAGAAGTCAAAGGCCAAAGATGCCCATGCCAGTGGTCCAAGGGACACAGGGACTATCCGGGCTTGGGGCTCCGCACACGTGGCCTTCCTGTGGCATACCAGAGACCGTGATCCAGGCGTTTCTCTTATCCACAGGGGCGTTCGCTTCTGCTAGGGGTTTTCCCACAGATCATCCCCAGCCCTGTGCAGACCTCTGAGAACCAAGGTGGAGGACAGATCAAAGGGCAGCCCGGCATGTCCACGCTGCTTCTCAGAGTAAGAGCTGAAGTTCTGACAATGAAATAGCAGGCTTACCTGTTCTCCCCACTATAGCCTTATATCCTCTCCTTCCACCTCCTGCCTCACTTATCCTACCCTAGTCATACTGGCTCCAACAGCGGCATGCCAGACATGTTCCCACCCCAGGGCCTTTGCACCGGCTATTCCCCCTACCCGGGAAAGGGATGCCGCTAGCACTAATGCGTCTGCCCCGCTTGTCTTCATCATTTGCTCTGGTGCTTCCAGCAGAAGGAGGCAGCCCTCTGGGAGCCTCTTCTCCCGATCTGGGCTCAAGTCCCCCCAGCACAGTTAATGCAAAGACAGAAAAGACAGGGACAGGTGAGCTTGCTTGGCCTAAATGGGGGTGGGGGCTGGGGGAAGGGAGGAGTCCTTTTGTGAGGGGGCCTAGACAGAAACAGGATTTATTATCCTCTTTATTTTTTTCATGTGGCATGTAGCATCCTAGCTCACCAACCAGGGATTGAACCTCCACCCCCTGTAGTAGCAGTACGGAGTCCTAACCACGGGATAGCTAGAGAAGTCTCAGAAACGGGATTTACTGCAAGTCTTCTGACACATGCCCTTTCTTCTCAGATCCCTCTAGTTCAGGCCACAATTACAGAGGCCCAGGAGAGGCACTAGGGACACTGAGAAGCTCAGATAGCCAATGAGGCAGGCTGGTACGTGTTTATTGAGCGCCTGCTGTATACAAGGCACCATGCTAGAAGTCACACCAGCGGGTAACTTGGTAAAACAATCAGGACAGCCAACCGTGATCAAGTCCTGCTGTCGGCTCTACCCCAGGCTGTGTGTGTGTGTCAGCGGGCTTCATCATGACAGCAACTATCAGCTACTCCCACCGTGTTGCCCCCTCCTCACAGAAGGTGTGGCTTCAAAGAAAGGGTTAGTTATCCAAGGGACAGTGTAAGCCGAACCCTGACTGCCCCCTCCCTTTTGTTTTTCTTTTGGCCACGCCTTGCAGCATGCAGTGTTTTAGTTTCCCATCCAGGGATCGAACCTGTGCCCTCTGCAGTGAAAGCACAGAGTCTCAACCACTGGACCACCAGGCTAGTCCCTGCTCCCTTTTCCTTAACCCTTTAAAGGTCATGAACAGCTTTGAGAATGCTGAGAAGCTGAAAATTCCTCCGCAGGAAAATGTACATTAGTGGAATTAGTATAGATTGAACATGTCCCCCAGATTCGCATGTGGAATTCCTACCCACACGTGGCGGTATTTGGAGGTAGGGTCTTTATTAAGCTTGTTATGTAGACCCTCATGATGGGATCAGTGCCCTGGAAGAGGAGGAAACACCAGAGCGTCCTTTCTTTGTCATATGAGGATACAGAAGAAGAAGAAGAAGAAGAAGAAGAAAAAAATATATATATATATATATATAGAGAGAGAGAGAGAGAACACCATCTGTAAGCCAGAAAGAGGGTCTTCACCAGTCACTGAATCTGCTGGTACCTTGATCTTAAATTTCCCAGCCTCCAAAACTGAAAAATATGTTTGTGGTTAAAGCCATCCCATCTATGGTGCTTTGTGATGGAGCAGACGAAATCATTTCACACACAGTATCAGGGGCTGTAGAAAGCCCTGGTGATCCAAAGGAGTCAAGAATTGCCAACTTGGAAACTGGTTATACATCCATGAGTTATGACCACTTAGATTCGAGCTTCCCAGCAGCCAAGGCAAAAACGTGATAACCAGGTTCTGTAGCTCTCATTTATCTTCAGAGAGGAAAAGGCATCTTAAGTTCTTCAAAAGAGAAAAATCTACTTGCTGGCACCACCTTCTGGGAGGAATTTATCTCTCGGCAACAGAGTAGCTCTTATTTTTCCACTAGGCAAGAGCTGCAGGTTGCCTGGGAATCCCAACCTGCAAAGATGGCAGTAACACCTTGAAATGTAAAACACTGCCAGCTTCCTTTCTCCGACAATAGACTGTCACCCGCCCTGGGCGTAAACACGGCTCCCAGTTGGGAGGCAGGTTGCTAAACATATGCACGGGACATATGGAGGGCCGGGGAACCAACCTCCTCCAGGAAGCACTTTGGCAGCCAGCCTCCTGCGGCATCGTCCCCACCGCTCTTCCCAGTGGCCCCCACCGAGCAGCCAGGCCCCTCGTGTCTGGGCCTGGGGGCACTGATGTGACACTGGCTGTTCTCCTGGGGAGGCCTTTCCTAGGGCAGATCGAGGTTCTCCCGGGTCCCTCCCATGGCTGGGGCTCAGATCCCAGTGGGGCGGGGCTGGACACCCACTGCCAATCTGATCATCTTTCAGCCTCTATCTCCTGCTCCCTTTCCTGCTCATCTCTCTATTTCCGGTTCCTTTTTCTTTTCCTCATGTTTAGCCACTCTCTCGTTCTTCTAAGTCCCTTTCTTTCCTCTGATGGTCTCTCTTGCCTGCCTTCTCTCTGTTACCCTCTCGTTGATTCTGATTTCCTGCCCCAGGGTTCTTCAGCCTCCCTTTGCTTCTGTCTGTATTTAATCCTTCCTCTAGCTCTGTCTCACCTTTTCTTTTCTTTTTTTCCCTTTCATTCTCCATCTCTTATTAGCTTTATTCCTCCATCTCTCTGCACGTCTCTGCAGCTCTGTGTCTCTCAGTCTCTGTGTCCCTTTCTGTCTGTCTGTCCTCTGTTGGTACTTTATGTGGGAATCTGCCCTGTTCCTCTTTCTCTCTCCTCTCCTTTCTCCTCCTAATAATCTCTCTTTCTCCCTCCCTCTCCGCCTCCTGCCTCTCTCTTCCCAGTATCAGTTTCTCTCTCCATATTCCTCACTCCATCTTTCCTGTTCTCAGAGAAGGGGGCTGGGACCCAGGGAACTGTGTACCATATGATGTATAATGATGGTTAACCAACTCAGAGCCCTGAATATCTGCCTTACGGTCGCCCGTTCCCACAGCCAGTCCCGGAGCACCCCGTCATTTTCTCCTGTACCTCACACACGCATGCATACACAGACACACGGTGACCCCGGAGCCAGGCCTGGCCCGCAGGCCTCCCCACGGGTCTGGCTCCATCCATCCCTGGCTCCAGTGCCTGGTTGCCATGGTTACCTCAGCTCTCCTCTGAGGCCACAGGGGACAGCTGGCGCTGGTGGCTTGAACTAGCTGGGACCAGAAACACCTCCCTGGCTCCCACGCCCCTCCTCAACAGACCTCTCTCCTCCAGTCCAGGAGACTCCAGCCTGGAGAACCCTCCATAATTCTCTAAGAGGCCATACCATTCTCCAAAGAAAACTGCTGACACTTCATTTGCAAAGAGATGTTAGACCTACGGCCAGCTCATCTCAGCTGAGCTCATGACCAGATACCATTAGCCAAGGGTGGGTCAACTTTAATCAAAGCTGGGGAATCCTTACTAACCCTCATTCATTCAGTCGTTCAGTTATTCAAATACTTGGAGATAGAGGGATGAATAAAGACAGGTCCCTGCCTTTGAGAAAATCTTGCCGATGACAGGGTAGAAGGCTCTGGAAGCACCCATCTCTTTGAATCTGGGGCATAGGAAAGGTCGCCAGAGGAGAGGAAAATGGCTGGGCCTTGGTGAAAAGAGGTGAATAGGGGTAGGAGAAAGGTGACTGGATTTGAGGCAAATGACACAGCTTGAGTGTGTAAAATGTGATATGGCAGTGACTGTGAGCTCCACGAGGGCTGCAGCCTTGATGTCTAATTCACTGCCCGACATAGTAGATGTTCATGCTGAGTGAGTGAGTGAATGAGCTGAATGAATGAATGAGCTGCTAGAAGCTCAGTGGGGCTGAAGACATAAGAAGCATGGAGGAGGTTGAGGAAGAAGAGCTGGAAAGATATGTTTGGCGGGTTTTACGAATGGCAGCCCACTCCAGCATCCTTGCCTGGAGAATTCCATGGCCAGAGGAGCTTGGTGGGGTATAGTCCATGGGGTCACAAAGAGTCGGACATGACTGAGTATATAACATCACACTGTTAATGACGTTTCCATCCATGCTAGAGTTAGGACTTCATGCCTTAACCATCTAGAGTTTATTTTTTTTTTTTTTGCTTGTTTGTTCATTTGCTCATTTGCTTTTTTGCTTGTTTATTTATCTATGTCTGAGCTGGGTCTTTGCTGCTGCCAGGGCGTCCTCTCACTGAAGGGGCTTTCTCTAGTTGTGGCCTGCAGGCCTCTCTTCGCGGTGGTTTCTCTTGTTGCAGCACAGACTGTGGGATGTGTGGGCTTCAACGGTTGTGACTTGCAGGCTCGGTTGTTCTGTGGCATTAAAATCTTCAGACCAGGGATCGAATCCGTATCCCCTGCATTAACAGGCAGATTCTTAACCACTGAACCCCTGGAGAAGTCCTGTTTTCTGGCTTTTTAAAGAGCCATCACTTCGGCAGCTGTTTTGAAGATGAACCAGGGTTGGGACTTGTCAACTTGACAGATCCAGACCCAAACTCGTGATTTTCCCCATCCCAGCTTCTCGCAGACCTGCAGGAAGCTGGAAGTATACCGTGGCTTTCTCTACCCCATTGAAGGCAAGTCCACCCTTCCAGTTGCTCAGGCTAAAATTTGCTGTCATCCATGACTCAGCTCCTTCTCTGCCCCCTTACATCTGATCATTCAGGAAATCCTGTCAGTTGCACTTTCAAAAAAGTGCCTGGACTCCATCCACTTCTCCCCGCCTCCACCACCACTATTCCTTTTCCAGACACCATCATCTCTTCCCTGGGTTGTTGCAATGCCCACTAACTTTCTGTCTCCCCTCCCCTCTTCTCTTCCATCGCCCCCTTCCCCCTACCAAAGTCGCTTCTTGCACAGGAGCCAGAGTGATTCTATTATAATGTAAGTCAGATTGCATCACTCTTTGGCTGAGAATTCCGCTGTGGTTCCATCTCATGCTGAGTAAAGACCATAGTCTGTGCAATGGCCTCAGGGCCCTGCAGGATCGACCCTTTGTCTCATCTCCTCTCCTGCAACACTGCCCTCCTCACTCACTACTTTCTGGTCTCCTTACTTTTCTTCAAAGACTTTGGGTAAGTGCTTGCCTCAGGGCCTCTGCACTGGCTGTCCCCTCTGCCTGTGTCCCGTTCCTCCAGATACTCTCACTGCATCCCCACCCACGCCCTTCACATCTTCATTCAGAAGTCATCTTCCTCCTGAGTCTACATGACCACCGGATTGGCTTCCTGGGGCTGCATAAGGGAGCAATACAGTCTAAGTGGCTTAAAACACAGAGGTTTATTGTCTCATGGCTCTGAAGGCTGGAAGTTCGGCATCGAGGTGTTAGCAGGCCTGATCGTTTCCGAGGGAGAATCCTGTCTACAGCCTCCTTTAGCCTGGGTGGTTGGACGACAGTCTCTCATATTCCTGGACTTGGGGATCTCAGCCTCCCTCTTCATGAGGTGTTCCCCACATCCTCATTGTTGTTGTTCGGTCACTGAGTCATGTCCGGCTCTTTGCAGCCCCATGGACTGCAGCACACAGGGCCCCCCTGCCCTTCACTATGCCCTGGCGTTTGCTCAGATTCCTGTCCTTCGAGTCAGGGATGCCATCTAACCATCTCATCCACTGCTACCCCCTTCTCCCTGTGCCTTCAATACCTTATGAGCATGTGTGTGTCCAAATTTCTTCTTTTTACAAGGACCTGATAGGAGCCTATTCTACCCAGCCTGACTTCACTTTAACTAAACTAATTACATCTGCAACAAGGTCACATTCTGAGGTACTGAGGAAGATATGTACTTTAACAAATTGAGCTAGGGGGACACAGTTCAATCCATAACAGTCACACACACACAAAAAAATTTTTAACCGTGTCTCATGGCTTGTGGGATCTTAGTTCCCCAATTGGGTATCGAACGCTGGCCCTTGGCAGCGAGAGCTCAGAGTTCTAACCACTGAACCACTAGGCAACTCCCAGCAGTCCACAAATTTAAAACTGCAGCTCTGCCTCTGAGCTTCCTCATCTGGATCTACATTTCTTTTTATTCCTGTCCCACCTACTTATTTGTTGTGAATGCTGCTGGCTTCCCTGGTGGCTCAGATGGTAAAGAATCTGCCTGCAATTCAAGAGACCTGGATTCAATCCCTGGGTTGGGAAGATCCCCTGGAAAATGAAATGGCAAGCCACTCCAATATTCTTCCCTGGGAAATCCCATGGGGCCTGGTGGGCTACACTCCATGGGGTTGCAAAAGAGTCAGATACGCCTGAGGGTTTAACACTTTCAACACTTTCTCTGCCTGTAAGGATATAAGCTCCATGTGGGCAGGAATTGTTTGTTTTGTTCACTGAAATACCCCAAATACCTAGATCAGTGCCTGACACGTTGCCGGTACGGGGTGAGTTTTGTTGTGTGAAGGGGAATGGGCAGGAACCTGAGAGATTGCTTCGCAGCTGGTGTGATTCCCAGGCCTTTGCAGCCCCAAGTCCACACAGAAGGGATGACAAGAAGGGGACAAACTAAGAGGACATGGTGGAGTTAAAATGGACAGGAATTTGCAGCTCTTTGATGATTATTAATTTAAAGAAGCTGCTGAAGGTAAAGATAGGAGACATTCCCAAATTTCCTAATCTCTTTCTGACTCCTGAGTGTCTTACGGCAGACACTGCTGGTTAACTTTCCCAAATCACGCCCAGCTCCCGTCTCAGAGAGCTGGCAGCTCTGATGTTGCTGTGACATTCACTCAACACCAGCCATCCCTTCCCCCAGACATTTCCCTGAATCCCAAATATGCCTGTGGGGCTCAATATACAACATCACAGAGCTGCTCTGCTGCCTGAGACAGATTCAGCGTGCCTCGGATCTGCCCAGGGTCCCTCTGCAATCACTATGGTGCTACATCAATGTACATGCAAATAATATGAAGCCCAACTCAGAGTAGCCTAAAGAGTAAGGACATGTCATTTCCTCATATAAGCAGAAGTCTAGAACTAGAGTACATAATTTATGCTCTGTGATGGCATCAAAGACCCATTTTCCTCCATTTTTCTGCTCAGCCATTCATGCTTGCCTCATGATGCAAAATGGCTGCAGCAGCTCCAGGAATAACATGTTCAAACAACATCTACAGACCTGAAAACAGTGGGCTCCTTCCTCCTCCTGTTCCTTTTTTAAGAAGGAGGAAAGCCTTCTAGAAGCACATGATCAGACTTCCCCTTGCATCCTATTGGCCAGAATTATGCATATGTCCTAACTCCATGCCTGGTGGCTTACTTTGCTGGGGCTGCCATAACAAAGCACCGTAGACTGGGTGACTTAAACAACAGAGATGTGTTTCCTTACAATTCTGGAGGTTACAAGTCCGAGAGCAAGGTGGTGGCAGGGTTTCTTCTGAAGCCTCTCTCCTTGGTGTGGAGATGGCCGTCTTCTCCCTGAGTCCTTAGTGCATGTTTCTGTCCTAACCAACCTTTTTTTTTTCCTTTGGATTTTTTAAAAACTTTTTATTTTGCATTGGTGTATAGCTGATTAACAATGTTGTGATAGTTTCAGGTGAATAGCAAAGGGACTCAGCCATACATATACATAAGAAGAGGTGGCAAGAATATACAGAAGAACTGTACAAAAAAGATTTTCACGACCCAGATAATCACGATGGTGTGATCACTCATCTAGAGCCATACATCCTGGAATGTGAAGTCAAGAGGGCCTTAGGAAGCATCACTATGAACAAAGCTAGTGGAGGAGATGGAATTCNCTGGAGTGGAGTGCCATTGCCTTCTCCAAATAACCACATGTTTAGTAACAGTTAACACATATAAAATCCTTAACCTGCTTCTGACATCATTCAAAGCCTTTCACATAGACATGAACTTGCTAAATCTTCACAACAACCACAGGAGGTGTCAACTTTATTGCACCCATTTTACAGATGAGGGAGTTGAGGCACAGAAAAGTTGAGGAATTCACCCAAGATGCTACTGTGTGACAGAATGGGGAGTGGAGCCCCAGCTCGTCTGTGTCCCTAACACTGGTTTGCAGTAAGCCCCTTTCTGTGACTCTTTCAATCTTAGGATTTCCAAAGCATGGATATACTCCTTAGTTCATCTGAGCTTCACTTCTTCTCATGTCACAGATGGAGAAACACAGCCCTAGATTATAATCTTTAAAAAAGAGAATCTTCATTTGCTGAGGGTTTACTAGATGTTCCTTGAGCCAGTCTCGGTGTTCAGCATCAGCCAGTGAGACCTCATCTGCCTCATCACACGCTCCTAAGCAGACCCTACGTGTGAGATGAGGACATGAAGGGAAAGGGGTAAAGAAACCAGAGAAGGAGGGGCTTCAGTCTGCCTGAGTGTACAGGGCAGGCATCCTGGAGCCAGTCCTGGGCTGTTACCTGGGGCAGGGAATCCAGCCTCCTTGGGCTTTGAATTCCCCAACATAATGTCAACATGTCAGTCAAGTTGACTGTAAGTGGCCCTCGTTCTAGCATCCTGCAGCCCTCCTGCCTGACCCCACTTAATGTGACCTTGGAAAGGACTCTTCTCTTGCCTGAGCCTTTGGCTGTCTTAGCTGTAAGAGGGGGCAGTAGCCAGCTTCCCACACAAAGTCGATGCAAGGATTAAATCAGATGATGCGGGCAATGCCTGGAACACACGAAAAGGAGGGAGGGGAGGAGGAGTCAGAATTGGAATACAGGACCCCTAAACACCCAGCCTGCAGCCCTCCCCTCTACAAGTTCCTCTAGGGGAATCCTCCTTTCCCCATTCCATTGGCTGAGGTGGGGACAAGAGGCTGGAGGCTGTGTGCTAAATCATTTCAGTCTTGTCTTTGTGGCCCCATGGACTGAAGCCCGCCAGGCTCCTCTGTCCGTGGGATTTCCCAGGTAAGAATATTGGAGTGGGTTGCCATTCCCTTCTCCAGGGGATCTTGTCCACCCAAGGATCAAACCCAGGTGTCTCCTGCATTGCAGGCAGTCTCCTGCATGGCACATGGATTCTTTACCAACTGAGCCACCAGGGAAATATAGTTCCTAGAGGCTGTGGGAGTAAGCGATTGCCAGGACTGTTCAGACCTGCCAGCCTGCAACTATCCTTCCCAAGGAAATCCTATTGAGATGAGAAGTTGGTGGGGGCAATGCTTCTGTGGACCCAGACTGAACTGTGGAGCCAGCAAAGACATCTGGTTTTTGGATCTTCAGACCCCACACACTCAGGCTGAGGGAAAGAGAGACGGGCCCATGTGGGACTCCTTAGACAACCCCCCATCTTGCTCCTCTTCACTCAGGAAACTCTTCCCAACCTCCATACCACCCAGGTGAGAGTCTGGGACTCAGCGCTGGCCCAGAACAAAGGGCAGACCCTGAACTGGAGACCATCCAGGCAGACTCCCACTCACCCACCTACTCTCTGCCCCGCCCACATCCCCTCCCCAGCCCCCCAGCAGGGGCCTGCAACAGCTCTCCACTCATCACCTGAAGTGGGACTGACTTCCCTTCACCCCCAAGGGCACAGCCTGGGGGGCAGTCTTGATGGGAGAAGCAGGCCGGCTGCCTGATGGGGCTCCAGGGAGGGGAGGTGTTGAGTGTGGCAGGAGGGAGTGTGGCCAGAGAGCTGATGGTATTAACAGACCCCACGGGCAGGCAGGGCTGAGTCTCCTCCTGGGGCCCTGGAGAGGGACAAAACGCAGGAGCAGATGCTGGTACAGGAGCCCTGTGGGCCCTCGCCCCCTTCACTTAAGGAGCACAAAGGCCTCGTGCAGGCCGGGGTTAGCAATAAAATAACAAAAAGGATAACGGTCACTACCAGTGGCTGATGCTTCTCAAGCAGATCCTGAGAGGTCTCTGCTTGGTCTCAAGCTTCACAATATTCCCCCGAGGCAGGCACTCTGTTGTTTCCTTTTTGTCTGGGATGGAACCAGAGAGGTTAAGTCATTTGCTTAGGATCACACAGCATCTAACCCAGGTCAGAAGGGATCCATAGCCTGACATGGGACTGGCCCTCTTATTCTCGATGGTTATGTGGCTGTCCAACTTTGTTGCTGGTAAAATGCAGATTCTTGAGCCTTGCCTTGACTCACTCACTCAGAATGCCCGGGGAGTGAGGCCCTGGAAGCTGTAATTTTGACAAGCGCCCCAGGTGATCCTTCTTTGTAAAATCCTGCCCTAGGCTGTCAAAGGAACCTAAGAAAGCTAGAAAGTACCCAGATGGCAGTGTCAGGTTTCTGAGGCTGCAGCTTGTGGAGGAGAAAAGCGGGGGCTCAGATGTGTATAAGAGACAGACAAAGGGCTNCGGGGAGTGAGGCCCTGGAAGCTGTAATTTTGACAAGCGCCCCAGGTGATCCTTCTTTGTAAAATCCTGCCCTAGGCTGTCAAAGGAACCTAAGAAAGCTAGAAAGTACCCAGATGGCAGTGTCAGGTTTCTGAGGCTACAGCTTGTGGAGGAGAAAAGCGGGGGCTCCTCGTGACCGATGTCGTCTCAGAGGGGAGGACGGGTGGCTGCCGAGGCTGGTGGAGGTCTGGGGCCATCATAGCCCTGCTTCCCTTTCCTGCACCCTCCTTGTCTGGCAGCCTGGACAGAATGCGAGGTCAAAGGCCTCATCTAAAAGGCTCTGACAGGTGGGGCTTGGGGCCCAGTCAATGAATGGGGTCTGTCGGCCCCGGGGTGAGGCCTGGCGGAGGGTGGCAGATGGATGGCTCCTTGTCTCTCCCAGGGGTCAGGCAAGAGACCTTTCTGGCGGATCTTCCCCAAGAACGAAAATGCTCATCCACGGTTTTGTCTGCCCAGGCTCCACCCTGACCCTTCTTTCTGGTGGTTCTGCCCTCTCCCGACACCATCTGTCCTTGGAAAAGGGGAGGTCCTATTCTTAAAGGACCTCATCCCTAGATCACAGCTGATTGGTGGGGATTTGATCTCTGTTGGGCCAATCAGAGTGCCTCCGCTCTGGAATGGAGGAAGCGGTTCTGCCTGGTGCTAGGACCTCGGGATATGATTCCAGAGATCTCATTGACCATGTCGTCTACCCATGGAGTGCTCTGTCTGCAAGGAGAGGGGAGAAGCATAGCCTGTAGAGAAGACAGAAAGCCCCTTGGCGTTTGATTTTCTGCTTTCTGTCCCTGAGAACCAGGGACATCTCAGCCTTCTCACTGTTTGCTTATTCATCCCTACTTATGTTTATTGGCCTAGCTAAGGGGAGCCAGTTTCTGCTGCTGGCCACGAAGATGAAGAAAAAGGAGAAAGAGTGAAAGGGAGAGGAGGAGGAGGGGGAGAGGAGGGGGGAAGAATACGAGAACGAAGCTGCTTTCCAGCCATTCTTGCCCTTCTTTCATCCTGGCAGAATCTGTATCTCGGTCAGGCTTCTTTAAAAACTGGGGATCGATCCAGTATGAAGCTGTGCCAGTGAGATGGAGGGAGAGTTCGATGGCAGTGGCAGAGGGTACCTGGGAAGATTTGCCTTATTATTCAAAGGGGACAAAGGACAGAGCCTGTGAAGAGAGAGTTTGTAGTATGCAACTATTTTATCCGTTTTCCATATAGGAGGAGTTTTTCGCTGACTCATGGTTGTCCAGCCAAAGACTGCATTTCCCAGACTCCCTTGCAGCTGGATGTGGCCACGTAGCCAAGTTCTGATGTGAAGAGCCGACTCATTGCAAAAGACCCTGATGCTGGCAAAGACTGAGGGAAAGAGAAGAGTGTGACATAGGATGAGATGGTTGGATGGCCATCACTGACTCAATGGACATGAGTCTGAGCATTGGGAGATAGTAAAGGACAAGAAAGCCTGGCATGCTGCAGTCTGTGGGGTCACAGAGTCAGATACGACTTAGCAACCGAATGACAAGTTCTAACCAATGATATAAGTACAAGCGATATGGTCTCTCCTCCCTCATCTCTTCTTTCCTGAGACTAGAATACTTACATGATGATGAACCATTTTCATCCATGCAGGTAAGGGCTATAAGATAGAGAAATCCAGTCCTCAATTCCACTGGTTGCCATGTTAATGATGAACTGGTGTTGGACCACAAAGAGACAAGAAAATAGAACTCCATGTTGTTTAATACACTGCTATTTGGGGGTCTTGTAATAGCACTGACCTACCTGACACAGGATTTTCTCATTTTAGATCCTATTGTGCTGTTGGGAGCTGTGGCAGCCATATTGTGACCATGAGGGGAAAACAAAGAAGGTAATTGAGAAAGCAAGGGAGAGTCCTACTTCCGCTGAGTTGCTGAACTTTCCACCTCTGCAGCCACTCGTTCCAGACACCTTGTTCAGTAAGACAACACATTTCTTATTATTCGTACTATTTTCATTGGTCTTTCTATCACTTGCAGGCAAAGCATGCCTACTGAGGTACTCCAAGAGATCTGTGGTAGAGCTGCCTAAAGTCACACGCTGGCCAGGGACAGCGGAAGACCACAGAAAATCGGGGCTTTGTGACCCAAGCCCACCGCACTCGCAGGAGGTTCTGCCCTTTCCATCCAGGACGTGCAAATCCAGCCTCCAGATTTTCCCAGCCAAAGCAGCTATCAAAAGAGCATTGAGAAAACAGAAACTTTCCGTTTTTCCACCATGAAGAAAGAGAGAGAAAGGGATGAAGGCATTCCACCTAAGATATGTGGTGGGGGGTGGCACATAGCTTGTGTCCTCTAACTGGGAGTAAATGTGAGTCTCTCCTGGGTCCCTGGAAGCTTTACCCTGAAAGCTTCCATTTTGTGGAGCCAAGAATTCTGTGGCTCACTTAGGATGTTGGAAGGAAATAAATCACATCAAAGAGGNCCCAGCTTCATCTTGTCAGGAGGTGCAGGTGAGGAGACGGGGGAGACAAGGACCCTTGGGTCAGACAGTTCTGGTTGCGGAGGAGCCAAGCCCAGAGGCCGCTGAGCAGGCAGCTGGTGCTGGGCTGTCTCACAGGAAATGGGGCGAAGCCCAGGGGTGAGGAAGGAAAAGAGCCAGCTGCCCTGCCAGGCAGACACCAGAGGGGCTCTCGGGAAGGGCCCTTGCAAATCAATGCCAAATGATGAAAAATGCCAGCAGATAAATAACTTAAAAGTCCCAAGCTTGCTGGAAACGTTTTCTGATCTCGGATGGCTGCTGGGCAGCCGGGCTGGCAGACTCTATTTTTATTCAGGGCCAGTTGAGTGGAGACAACAGGTTGCTCTGGGTGGCTTTGGAAGGAGGCTCTGCCTCGGTGTCCCCTGTGGGGCTGCCTTTGCCATGTCATCCACTGCAGCCCCAGCATGAGAAAGGTCACCGGAAGCCCTTCCCACGTAGACAGGGGAGGTGGAGGCCTCAGAAAACAGCAGGTTCAAGCTACAGCTCTGCCACATAAATTGTATATTTAATTTAACCTTGACATATGACATAAAGTCGCTTCAGTTGTGTCTGACTCTTTGTGACCCTATGGACGACAGCCAGCCAGGTTCCTCTGTCCACGGGCTTCTCCAGGCAAGAATACTGGAGTGGGTTGCCATTTCCTTCACCAGGGGAATCTTCCCCACTTAGGGATCGAACCGGTGTTTCTTAAGTCTCCTGCATTGGCAAACCGGTTCTTTACCCCTAGCACTACCTGGGAAGGCCTAATTTAATCTTGTAGGACCTCGAGTGCCTCATCTGTGAAATGGGATAACAATAATACCACCTGGCAGGAACATTCTGAGGATTCAATGCAACTGTGTGTGCAAAGCTTAACACACGTGATACTTGCAGAAGAAGTGTGTGATGAGCATTAAAGGAGGTGGAGGTGAGCTCCCGGGGAAGGCTGCCTGGATTCCTGTTCAGGCTCACGTAGCCTCTGCAAGCTTCAGCTTTCACATCTGTAGGAGAGACATCCACCTCCCGTGGTTAATGTGATGATTAGCAGAGTGACGGCGCCAGAGGAAATAGTGAGCACTAGCTAGATGGCGGCTGTTGTGATGATTGCTGCTGTTATTTCATGAGAAGATTGCGATGAAAGGACAAATAACCCAAAGTCACTGTTCTAGGATGGGGTCTAGATGATATAGCTGGGGAGGGGGCTCCTATAGGCTGAAGGCCTTCCAAAGTTGGTCCTTCATCCCTCATCGTCAGAGTAAGAAATGACATGGAAAGATGCCCCTCGTGGTCACAAAGTGCATCCTTGGGGTAGAGAGGGGGTGCTGGTCAGTATAGCATCGTGAAAAAGAGCCGAAGGTCCAGCATCACACAGGCTGTGCTAACAGGCTGTGGAAACTGGAACAGGTCATGTCCCCTCTCCGAGCCTCAGTTTCTTCATCTGTAAGAATCCTCCCAGCACAGCTGTTATGGTTGAATGTAAACACGTAGGGCCCAGTTCGTAGTAAAGGGTGATTGCTTTCAGAAAAATTATTCCTTGGACAGGATTAGGGTCCTTAGCATCCCGGAGGGAAGGCAACCTAGCTGTTCCCTGGAATGTGGAGGGGGACACAATCAACATCACCAGTCGTCAGGGGACGTAGCCTCGACCCCAAGCAGTTACCACCTCATACCTGTTAGGGTGGGCATTACAAGGATAGCAGATGGTGGGGAGCTTATACACTGCTGGTGGGAATGTAAACGGATACAGCCACGATGGGGAACGGTATGGAGGTTCCTCAAGAAATTAAACAGAGAACTACCACATGACCCAGCAATTCGACTTCCGGGTATTTATACAAAGGAGACGAAACTATTATCGCAAAACACATCTGTACTCCTGTACTCACGGCAGCGTCAGCCACAACAGCCCAGATGTGGAGACAACCTCAGGGTCTGCCATGGATGATGAGTCAAGGAAATATGATATATAATAAAATAGATACGCATATGCATGCAATAGAATATTATTTAGCCTTTAAAAAGAAAGAAATCATGTTATTTGCGACAACATGGATAAACGTGGAGGGCATTAGGCTACGCAAAATAAGCCAGACAGAGAAAGACACATACCACCTGGTATTATATATGGTATGTGAAGAAGAAAGCAAAAGTTCAACTCAGAGAAGCAGAGAATGGAAAGGTGGCTGCTAGGGTCTGGATGGGAGGTTGGGGNTTCCAAAGAAATCCCAGGGCTGATCTCCTTCAGAATGGACTTGTTGTATCTCCTTGCAGTCCAAGGGACCCTCAAGAGTCTTCTCCAACACAACAGTTCAAAATGAGAATGAAGGTATACAAATCAACAAATTTTATTGAAACATGTAGTCAATACTGTGAAATAAAGAGAACAAATATTTTGGTCTCTTGAAACTCTTACATTTGTGTTTCTTAGGCCACTTTAAATATAAGCAGAATCAATAGTGAAATAGACATATGAGCATTAGTAAAGCACTCTTGAAAAGATAATACAAGGTAGTAGAACCACCACAGAAAATTGTTTTCCAACAGATCACAATGGACACTTTTCTAGTTTTCAAAATTGTTAATTCTGAATGTTAGATGAAGTTTTATACTACAATGCTCTTGCAGCTTTCTGTATTGTTTCTAAGTAGAAAACAAAGTTATGTCTTAGTACATATGGTAATTGTAAGGTTAAAATTAAAGTAACTGATAATTACCCATTATAGAGAAGAGCTGACTTTATTTCCACATATGATATAACACTTAATCTCACCTTTACCACAGGATGATAAGCAAGGGAAGGTCAATTACTTGAGATCAGTGGATACTCAGTTCAGTTCAGTCACTAAGTCATGTCTGACTCTTTGCGACCCCATGAACCACAATACGTCAGGCCTCCCTGTCCATCACCAACTCCCAGAGTTCATCCAAACCCATGTGCATTGAGTCGGTGAGGCCATCCAACCATCTCATCTTCTTGTTGTCCCCTTCTCCTCCTGCCCTCAATCTTTCCCAGCATCAGGGTCTTTTCAAATGAGTCAGCTCTTTACATCAAGTGGCCAAAATATTGGAGTTTCAGCTTCAACATCAGTCCTACCAATGAACACCCAGGACAGATCTCCCTTAGGATGGACTGGTTGGATCTCNAGGAGGAGAAGGGGACGACAGAGGATAAGATGGCTGGGTGGCATCACGGACTCGATGGACGTGAGTCTGAGTGAACTCTGGGAGTTGGTGATGGACAGGGAGGCCTGGCGTGCTGCGATTCATGGGGTCACAAAGAGTCGGACACGACTGAGCGACTGAACTGAACTGAACTGGACTATAGCCCACCAGGCTCCTCTGGCCACGGAATTCTCCAGGCAAGAATACTGGGGTGGGCTGCTATTTCCTTCTCCAGAGGCGCTTCCTGGCCCCAGGATGGAACCCAGGTCTCCTGCGTCGCAGGCAGATTCTTTACCGTCTGAGCCACCAGGGAACCGGGGCTGCTCTTTCGGGGCAGTGCACAGGCTTCGCGTTTTGGTGGCCTTTCTTGCTGCGGAGTGCAGGCTCTCAGCGCACAGGGTCATTAGCTGTGGCTCACGAGCTTACTTGCTCTGCTGCTGCTGCTGCTAAGTCGCTTCAGTCGTGTCTGACTCTGTGCGACCTCATAGACTGCAGCCCACCAGGGTATATGGAATCTTCCGGGGCCAGGGATCCAACCGGTGTTCCTGGAGTTGTAAGGCACATTCTTAACCACTGGACCACCAGATGGAAGCCCTAATAAATATCTTACTATATGTAAGGTTGTCAAGGACACCTTCAGTGTATAAAGCACACATATATGTATAAATGTATAGCTACTATCTATGTAAATTTATGATTTATTAATTTAAATTTAGTAATTGATTTTAAATTATTCATTAATTTAAATTTATTGATTTAATACATAATTTGTTAATTTAAATTATAATTTTATAAATCTATATTTTTATCTTCTAGACATTATGGAGACCTTGTATGTTCACAGATCAATCTCCTTCACGGCACAGTGAGAACTGGAAGTTAGAGATCTGGCGTCTTCATTCTCATATCCTCAGGGAGTATTTGGTTGATTTAACATTGGATGCATTAGTAGACTGAATGTGGATACTAGATAGGCATAGATTAAATGAGATCATTCCGTGATCACAGCATCTGACAGATCATTCAGTGAACACAACATCTAACACATTGTCAGCTCTCAATAGATAGGGACCATTACTGTCCACAGCAATACTGCTGTTGCAGTTTTCATTAAGCCTATGGTTTCTTGAACAAGAAGTTTTCAGAGTGAGGGAGGAGAGCTGAATCAATAGATGATGGATGGATGGTTAAAGACTGAAAAGATGAGACAATGGAGAATGATGGGTGATATACAGAGAATGGACAGATGGCCTTCGGATGGATGGATGGACGCTGAGTGGATAGATGGATAGAAGGGTGGATGGAAGGTCTATCCTCTCCTTTCATAACCTGAGGCCAGAAGAAGGGAAGCGACAGGATGGCAGGAAGATCAAAAGGTCTTAGTGACTGGAGACAACACTCAAAGTCCACTTGTCACCCAACCTTTGACCCCAGCCCAGTTCTCAACTATGCCCTGTAATGTAGCTTCCCTCAGGACTTGAGACCGTGTCCCTGGAGTAAGCAGAGACTTCCTTTGGAGTGCAGAGGACCAAATGCTGAACTAGAAAACTGCCATTGGTCAGACGTTTCCCTCAGAGCCCCGGCAACCTCCAGTTCACCAGCCACAATGTTGCTCCTTGGGGAAGAGAAGCCCTGAGCTCCCCTTCCACTGACAAGAAAGAGTGCATATCGTGAGGCCCTCCGAGGACCTCAGAAACAAGCATCCCGGCGCTGCCCCACTGGCCCTCATCTCAGATGCACCCTGGAGAAGTCTCGGAGAAGGATCTCTACTCAGCTGGCATCACCAACTCAACGGACATGAGTTTGAGTGAACTCCAGGAGTTGGTGATGGGCAGGGAGGCCTGGTGTGCTACAATTCAAAGGGTCACAAAGAGTCAGACACGACTGAGCGACTGAACTGATGGACTGACAGGTGCCCAAGCTGAACTGCAGGAGGAATGAGGAGCAAGATGAGCCCCTGAGAGATGGCTTGGAGGGGGTCCGAAATCCAGGAGCCTCAGCGGCGGCAAAGACACAGAAATCCTCCAGACCACCACACCCACTGGACGCATGGAGACTCAGAGGTAAAAGAGGGGGACCATTCCCAAGGTGCTCCCTAAATCAGCCAATGGTAGAGTCTAGGGTTCACCCCATCCTCACTGCTGAGAGGCCCTACTATCCATTGCTTAGCCCAATACATGGCACCAGGTGGCTGGGGACAGTAAAGCATCTGTCTGCAATGCGGGAGACCTGGGTTCGGGCCCTGGTTGGGAAGAGCCAGCACCAGGTGGCTGGGGACAGTCTCCCGAGGGCTTGTTTATAATTGGAAACTGCCGTTCCTGTCACTACAATCTCCATGATGTTTCAGGTGAGTCAGTATCGAGGATTCTCAGAGGCTGATAGACCCCTCTCCCAGACCTGTGGCTGATGCAAGGAGGTGGGAAAAATCCCTTTTCCCGTGAGTGCCTCTGGTTGTTATTCCGGGAACCCTGGCCTGAGAAGGGAGCAAGGATGGCATGGCGGTTCCTCAGGAGCTACAGGGGAGACCGTGCCCAGTGGCAGTGAGCTCACACCCAAGAAGCCCTGCCCCGTCGTGGTGGAGGGGTGCCCGACATTGGAATCCCGGCTCCTCCCCTTACCAGTGGTGTGGCCTGCAGGGGCACCTCCATCCTGCCCACATCACATGGATACAAGAGGATGGAGCAAGGCCCACAAGGAAGGAGTGGTCTGCAAGAAAAGAGGAATATTAGGCGTGTATTTCAGGTCCTGGAAGCTAAGGGAAGGGTTTTCAAAGAATGCAGGAGCTTAAAATGGCAGATTGAGGGCTGATTGACTCTGTTTCATGTACCCAAAACCACTAAAAGCAACAATTAATTTGGAGAAGGGGGGAAAAAAAGCAAGTGCTCGCTTTTTTTTTTTTTACAATTAAAAAAATGCGATGTAATTGATATATTATTTTACTTTCAGGCATACAATATAATTTAATATTTGTACACTGTGAAATGAAATTAAGATTTGTTCTTGCTGCTGCTGCTGCTAAGTCGCTTCAGTCATGTCCGACTCTGTGCAACCCCATAGATGGCAGCCTACCAGGCTCCCCCGTCCCTGGGATTCTCCAGGCAAGAACACTGGAGTGGGGTGCCATTGAGATTTGCTCTTCCGTTCAGTTCAGTTCAGTCTCTCAGATGTGTCTGACTCTTTGCGACCCCATGAATCTCAGCACACCAGGCCTCCCTGTCCATCACCAACTCCCGAAGTTCATTCAAACTCATGTCCATCGAGTCGCTGACACCATGCAGCTATCTCATCCTCTGTCTTCCCCTTCTCCTCCTGCCCTCAGTCTTTCGCAGCATCACGGTCTTTTCCAACGAGTCAACTCTTCACATGAGGTGGCCAAAGTATTACAGTTTCAACTTCAGCATCAGTCCTTCCAATGAACACCCAGAACAGATTTGCTCTTGCTGCTGCTAAGTTGCTTCAGTCGTGTCCAACCCTGTGCGACCCCATAGACGGCAGCCCACCAGGCTCCCCTGTCCCTGGGATTCTCCAGGCAAGAACACTGGAGTGGGTTGCCATTTCCTTCTCCAATGCATGACAGTGAAAAGTGAAAGTGAAGTTGCTCAGTCGTTCCCGACTCTTAGTGACCCCATGGACTGCAGCCTACCAGGCTCCTCCGTCCATGGGATTTTCAAGCAAGAGTACTGGAGTGGGGTACCATTACCTTCTCTGAGATTTGCTCTTAGCCACTTTCAAATATGTGATACAATATTATTGACTATAGACACTGCACTTTATATTCCCATGAGTATTTTATCAGATAAGTAATTTATCAGATAGCTTTACCTCTTAACTCCCTTAACCCACTTCACCCACTCCCCCAGCCCCTTCACCTCTGAAAACCACCACTCTGTATCTATGAGTTTTGTTTTGTTTTTTAGATTCCACACGTAAGTGAAGTCATGTAGTATTTGTCTTTCTCTCTGATTTATTTCACTTAGGATAATACCTTCAGGGCTTCCCTTGTGGCTCAGCTGGTAAATAATCCGCCTGCAATGCAGGAGACCTAGGTTCGATCCCTGGGTTGGGAAGGTCCCCTGGGGAAGGGACAGGCTACCCACTCCAGTATTCTGGACTGGAGAATTCCATAGACCATACAGTCCATGGGGTTGCAAAAAGTCGGACATGACTGAGAGACTTTCACTTTCAATACCTTCAAGTTCCATCCTTGTTGTTGAAAATGGGAAGATTCCATTTTTTTTTAATGGCTGAGTAGCTTTCCATTGTGTGTGTATTTATTGACTGATACCTAAGTAGCTTCCACATCTTGGCTGTTGTAAATAATGTTGCAATGAACATAAAGGTGCTTATGTATCTTCACACTAGTATTTTCCTTTTCTTCAGATAAATATCCAGAAGTGGAACAGCTGGATCAAATGATAGCTCTATTTTAAATTTCTTGAAGAATCTCCATGCTGTTTTCCATAGTGGCTGTACCAATCAATTCACATTTCCATCAACAGTGCACAGGATTCTCTTTTCTCTATATCCTTGCCAACACTTATCGTTATTATTATTATTTTGTTGATAATACACATTCTAACAGGTGTGAGGTGATAAATCACTGTGGTTTTAATTTGCATTTTCCTAATAGTCAGTGGCCTGGAGAAGGAAATGGCAACCCACTCCAGTATTCTTGCTTGGGAAATCTCTTGGATAGAAGAGCCTGGTGGGCTACAGTCCATGGGGTTGCACAGAGTCAGGCATGACTGAGTGATTGGCACTAATAGTTAGTGATGTTGAGCATCTTTTCATGTGTCCATTGGCCATCTGTGTAGACGTTTTCTTTGGAAAAATGTCTATTCAGATCATCTGCTCATTTTTTAACTGGATTTTTTTTTGGTGGGACGGTCTGGGTTTTGTCTTTTTTTGCTATTGAGTTGTATTTGTTTATAGATTTTTGGACATTAATTCCATTAATTCAAACTAATAAAAATAATAATGCTAATTATGAATCCCTTATCTGATATATAATTAGCAAATGATGTCTCTCTTTCAGTAGGTTTCCTTGCATTTTGTTGCTGGTTTCCTTTGCTGTGCACCTCTTTCTTCTACTAAAGCAGAAAGCACATCACTGAGTGCTACAAGACGACCTCACACGAGAGGGGAGACAGAGGTCTGAGGAGGTGGTGGCTGTCTCTCCAGCTGGCACAGCTGTGAGGTCTGCTCAGCGGATGACACGGTCTGGGCTGAGTACAGAGCATGGAGGCACCAGACACTTCTGGTTCAGATCCGGCTCAGTATCACAGGACGGTGTGGGGGTGGGCAGGCAGCTTGCAGACCCAACACCTCTCCCTGCCCAGCACCCAACGCCTCCCAGCACAAGGAGGCGGCTAGGCTGAGATGGGGAAGGAGGGAGACAGCGGAAACTGCAGATTGCAACTCTGAAGATTGGCGGCCCGGAGGCTTTTCCTGAGAGCCAGCGAGTCCTGAGGTCTGAGACTGAAGGCCCGTGAGCTCCCAGACAAGGAAATGAAGGATTTAGCAAGAACAAGTCGGAGAATACAAACCCTCATCACTCCCGGATTACCTACGCTGTTCCTTTCAACATCATCCTTTAACAAACGGCTGGGCTGTTCCAAGATGAATGATAATCACAAAGAAACATCCTGGGACTGGCGGTGGAAAAGAGGAAATGGAAGTAAGCAAAAAGCAAAAGAGCTTACAGCACAAGAGGAATTATTTAACAGACAGAAACAGAGGGAGAGTTCAGGCCCAACTCTCCACCGACTCGGATTTCAGGCGGTCGGACCTCTCTGAATGAGCTAAGATGTCAAGGTTTTTAAGGGATTGTAAGGCAGCAGACAGAGAGTGAGTTGGCGGCGCTCAGGAGAGAAGTGGAAGCCGCAAGTACAAGCATTCAGAAATGAAAACGACATTGGAAAGAAGAAGAACAACTGAGAATAAACAGAAGCCTGGAGTCGAGAAAAGGCACGGAGTGAAGCACCTGGAGAGAAACACACAGATAAATAGGAAAGAACAAGCAAGCACACAGAGAGAGCGTGTTGCTTCCCTCGGGCTGCCGCATCACACACACACACCAGCGGGGTGCCTCAGCAGAGATGCATTCTCCCACACGCGGCCGCAGGGTCGGACATGCCTGAGCGGCTTCCACTGCTACCGCAGCGCTGCAGGCAGAAGTCTGAAATCCAGGTGTCAGCAGAGTTGGCTCTTTCTGTGGACTCTGGGGGGCCGGGGGGAAATCTGTGCCTCAGCTGACCCCTCACTCCTGGGGACCGCAGGCCATCCTGGCGTTCTCTGGCTTGTGGCTGTAACTCACTCCCATCTCAGCCTCCGTCATCACATGGTCTTATAAGGGCAGTAGTCCTGCTGAACGAAAAGTGCAAGTGAAAGCGTTAGTCGCTCATTCGTGTCCAACTCTTTGCAACCCCATGGACTGCAGCCCACCAGGCTCCTCTGTCCTTGGGATTCTCCAGGCAAGAATCTTGGAGAGATTGCCATTCCCTTCTCCAGGGGATCTTCCCAACCCAGGGATCAAACCCGGTTCTTCTGCATCGCAGGCAGATCCTTTACCATCTGAGTCACCTGGACAAAGGGCCCACTCTAATCCAGTCCCATCTCATCTTAATTCATTATATCAACAATTCTATTTCTCAACACGGTCACCTTCTGAGGTACTGGCTGTGAGGACTTCATTATATCTTTTTGAGGGGATACAACTCAGCCCACANCAAGTTCCATCCTTGTTGTTGAAAATGGGAAGATTCCATTTTTTTTTAATGGCTGAGTAGCTTTCCATTGTGTGTGTATTTATTGACTGATACCTAAGTAGCTTCCACATCTTGGCTGTTGTAAATAATGTTGCAATGAACATAAAGGTGCTTATGTATCTTCACACTAGTATTTTCCTTTTCTTCAGATAAATATCCAGAAGTGGAACAGCTGGATCAAATGATAGCTCTATTTTAAATTTCTTGAAGAATCTCCATGCTGTTTTCCATAGTGGCTGTACCAATCAATTCACATTTCCATCAACAGTGCACAGGATTCTCTTTTCTCTATATCCTTGCCAACACTTATCGTTATTATTATTATTTTGTTGATAATACACATTCTAACAGGTGTGAGGTGATAAATCACTGTGGTTTTAATTTGCATTTTCCTAATAGTCAGTGGCCTGGAGAAGGAAATGGCAACCCACTCCAGTATTCTTGCTTGGGAAATCTCTTGGATAGAAGAGCCTGGTGGGCTACAGTCCATGGGGTTGCACAGAGTCAGGCATGACTGAGTGATTGGCACTAATAGTTAGTGATGGTGAGCATCTTTTCATGTGTCCATTGGCCATCTGTGTAGACGTTTTCTTTGGAAAAATGTCTATTCAGATCATCTGCTCATTTTTTAACTGGATTTTTTTTGGTGGGACGGTCTGGGTTTTGTCTTTTTTTGCTATTGAGTTGTATTTGTTTATAGATTTTTGGACATTAATTCCATTAATTCAAACTAATAAAAATAATAATGCTAATTATGAATCCCTTATCTGATATATAATTAGCAAATGATGTCTCTCTTTCAGTAGGTTTCCTTGCATTTTGTTGCTGGTTTCCTTTGCTGTGCACCTCTTTCTTCTACTAAAGCAGAAAGCACATCACTGAGTGCTACAAGACGACCTCACACGAGAGGGGAGACAGAGGTCTGAGGAGGTGGTGGCTGTCTCTCCAGCTGGCACAGCTGTGAGGTCTGCTCAGCGGATGACACGGTCTGGGCTGAGTACAGAGCATGGAGGCACCAGACACTTCTGGTTCAGATCCGGCTCAGTATCACAGGACGGTGTGGAGGTGGGCAGGCAGCTTGCAGACCCAACACCTCTCCCTGCCCAGCACCCAACGCCTCCCAGCACAAGGAGGCGGCTAGGCTGAGATGGGGAAGGAGGGAGACAGCGGAAACTGCAGATTGCAACTCTGAAGATTGGCGGCCCGGAGGCTTTTCCTGAGAGCCAGCGAGTCCTGAGGTCTGAGACTGAAGGCCCGTGAGCTCCCAGACAAGGAAATGAAGGATTTAGCAAGAACAAGTCGGAGAATACAAACCCTCATCACTCCCGGATTACCTACGCTGTTCCTTTCAACATCATCCTTTAACAAACGGCTGGGCTGTTCCAAGATGAATGATAATCACAAAGAAACATCCTGGGACTGGCGGTGGAAAAGAGGAAATGGAAGTAAGCAAAAAGCAAAAGAGCTTACAGCACAAGAGGAATTATTTAACAGACAGAAACAGAGGGAGAGTTCAGGCCCAGCTCCTCCACCGACTCGGATTTCAGGCGGTCGGACCTCTCTGAATGAGCTAAGATGTCAAGGTTTTTAAGGGATTGTAAGGCAGCAGACAGAGAGTGAGTTGGCGGCGCTCAGGAGAGAAGTGGAAGCCGCAAGTACAAGCATTCAGAAATGAAAACGACATTGGAAAGAAGAAGAACAACTGAGAATAAACAGAAGCCTGGAGTCGAGAAAAGGCACGGAGTGAAGCACCTGGAGAGAAACACACAGATAAATAGGAAAGAACAAGCAAGCACACAGAGAGAGCGTGTTGCTTCCCTCGGGCTGCCGCATCACACACACACACCAGCGGGGTGCCTCAGCAGAGATGCATTCTCCCACACGCGGCCGCAGGGTCGGACATGCCTGAGCGGCTTCCACTGCTACCGCAGTGCTGCAGGCAGAAGTCTGAAATCCAGGTGTCAGCAGAGTTGGCTCTTTCTGTGGACTCTGGGGGGCCGGGGGGAAATCTGTGCCTCAGCTGTCCCCTCACTCCTGGGGACCGCAGGCCATCCTGGCGTTCTCTGGCTTGTGGCTGTAACTCACTCCCATCTCAGCCTCCGTCATCACATGGTCTTATAAGGGCAGTAGTCCTGCTGAACGAAAAGTGCAAGTGAAAGTGTTAGTCGCTCAGTCGTGTCCAACTCTTTGCAACCCCATGGACTGCAGCCCACCAGGCTCCTCTGTCCTTGGGATTCTCCAGGCAAGAATCTTGGAGAGATTGCCATTCCCTTCTCCAGGGGATCTTCCCAACCCAGGGATCAAACCCGGTTCTTCTGCATCGCAGGCAGATCCTTTACCATCTGAGTCACCTGGACAAAGGGCCCACTCTAATCCAGTCCCATCTCATCTTAATTCATTATATCAACAATTCTATTTCTCAACACGGTCACCTTCTGAGGTACTGGCTGTGAGGACTTCATTATATCTTTTTGAGGGGATACAACTCAGCCCACAACAAATAGCTATTTGTTGTCATTTAGTTGCTAAGTTTTGTCTGACTCTTTAGTGACCCTGTGGACTGTAACCTGCCAGGCTCCTCTGTCCATGGGATTTTCCATGCAAGAATATTGGAGTGGGTTGCCATTTCCTTCTCCTGGGGATCTTCCCCACCCAAGTATTGAATCCAAGTCTCCTGCACTGGCAGACAGATTCTCTACCACTGAGCCACCTGGCAAGCTCAACAAACAATTATCAGAAAGACTAAAAATGTGGAGGACAAACCCAAGAGATAAAACATTTGCACAGTTAGGGTTCCTGAAAAGAAAAATAGAAGAAATGGAACAATGATGAGAAATATTCAGACAACAGGCCCAAACTTTCCTGAAATAAAAATATGAATGTGGAGATACAGCACTGATTCAGGATCATCAGCATCAAGTATGATATTCTAATGAAGCTACTGAACATCAAGGCTAAAGAATCTTACGGGCATCAAGGTGCAAATCTCCAGTCACCTGAGTAGAGGAAATCCGACTGGCTGCAGACATCTCTCTATAGCTGTTCTGGGCCAGGGTCAGGCAATACCATCGACAAGGAGCTGAAGAACAGAAACTGTGACCCAAGGAATTATACCCAGATAAATTTCCTTCAAAGAAAGCCCTCAGACAGACATTCCCAAACATCCAAGAACATAGGGAATGACAATTCCCTCCTAGTCCTTCTTGAAACACACAAACTACTATGCAATGAAATCTAGTCGACAAAGGGATTTATCAAAATAAATGGCTCAGAGTGGAGAAGCCAGAGAAAGCACGCTGGTCATAGACACTGAACCCATTTAAATATAAAAATAAAAATTCATCCATAATTCAATAAAAAAAGAAAAGTCTTTGTGAATTTGGAATATAGGACACAGTATAATGTTGTAAATATCAATAACCATAGGACATTGAAATACATAGGACCTAGTACTGACATTGAAACAGTACTAGGCTCCCCTGGTGGCTCAGCTGGTGAAAAATCCACCTGCAGTGCTGGAGACCCTGGTTGGATTCCTGGGTCCGGAAGATCTGCTGGAGAAGGCACAGGCTACCCACTCCCGTATTCTTGGGATTCCCTGGTGGCTCAGCTGGTAAAGAATCTGCCGTCTGTGGGGTCGTACAGAGTCAGACACGACTGAAGTGACTTAGCAGTAGCAGCAGCAGCAATGCCGGAGACCTGGATTTGATCCCTGATCTTCTCTGTGTTGGGAAGATCCCCTGGAGAAGGGAGAGGCTACCCACTCCAGTATGCTGGCCTGGAGAATTCCATGAACTGTGTAGTCCATGGGGTCGCAAAGAGTCGGACATGACTGAGTTACTTTCACTCTCATTCACCACAGTACAGATTTTACACAGGTTTCCTCCATTTTCTGTTCCAGGATCCAGTCCAGGGTAGCATATTACATTTAGTTGCCTTGTCTCCTTCATCTCCTCCCATCTGTGACAATTTCTCAGTCTTTCTTTGTCTTTCACAAATGACACTTTTGAAAAGTCCTGGTTGGGCATTTGGAGAATGTGCCTCAGTTTGAGTTTGTCTGATGTTTCCTCATGGCTAGATTAAGAGTTTAGTTGTTGGAGAAGGATANCATCTGTGACAATTTCTCAGTCTTTCTTTGTCTTTCACAAATGACACTTTTGAAAAGTCCTGGTTGGGCATTTGGAGAATGTGCCTCAGTTTGAGTTTGTCTGATGTTTCCTCATGGCTAGATTAAGAGTTTAGTTGTTGGAGAAGGATATCAAAAAAGTGAAAATTCCCTTTTCTTATCATATCAGGAAGTACATGAAATTAACATGACTTATTACTGATAATATTAACCCTGCTCACTTGGTTTCACTTGGTTATGGGGGTGTCTCCCAGATTCTTCTGTGAAAAGAAACTCTGTCCCCTCCCATATGCTATTAGACAGATTGCTGTGGCCGTTCAGTTGCTAAGTCATGTCCAGCTCTTTGCGGTCCGATGGACTGCAGCACGCCAGGCTCCCCTGTCCTTCACTAATTCCCCGAGTTTGCTCAAATGCATGTCCATTGGACAGAAGTGAGTCAGTAAGTCCAGCCTTACTCAAGGGGAAAAGAATTAATCCCCGCTTCCTAGAGGAAGGAGTATGAAAGAATTTGTGAATATTTATTAAAACCACCATCTGCAGTGATTTTGGAGTCCAAAAATATAAAGTCTGACACTGTTTCCCCATCTATTTCCCATGANAAGAAGAACAACTGAGAATAAACAGAAGCCTGGAGTCGAGAAAAGGCACGGAGTGAAGCACCTGGAGAGAAACACACAGATAAATAGGAAAGAACAAGCAAGCACACAGAGAGAGCGTGTTGCTTCCCTCGGGCTGCCGCATCACACACACACACCAGCGGGGTGCCTCAGCAGAGATGCATTCTCCCACACGCGGCCGCAGGGTCGGACATGCCTGAGCGGCTTCCACTGCTACCGCAGTGCTGCAGGCAGAAGTCTGAAATCCAGGTGTCAGCAGAGTTGGCTCTTTCTGTGGACTCTGGGGGGCCGGGGGGAAATCTGTGCCTCAGCTGACCCCTCACTCCTGGGGACCGCAGGCCATCCTGGCGTTCTCTGGCTTGTGGCTGTAACTCACTCCCATCTCAGCCTCCGTCATCACATGGTCTTATAAGGGCAGTAGTCCTGCTGAACGAAAAGTGCAAGTGAAAGTGTTAGTCGCTCAGTCGTGTCCAACTCTTTGCAACCCCATGGACTGCAGCCCACCAGGCTCCTCTGTCCTTGGGATTCTCCAGGCAAGAATCTTGGAGAGATTGCCATTCCCTTCTCCAGGGGATCTTCCCAACCCAGGGATCAAACCCGGTTCTTCTGCATCGCAGGCAGATCCTTTACCATCTGAGTCACCTGGACAAAGGGCCCACTCTAATCCAGTCCCATCTCATCTTAATTCATTATATCAACAATTCTATTTCTCAACACGGTCACCTTCTGAGGTACTGGCTGTGAGGACTTCATTATATCTTTTTGAGGGGATACAACTCAGCCCACAACAAATAGCTATTTGTTGTCATTTAGTTGCTAAGTTTTGTCTGACTCTTTAGTGACCCTGTGGACTGTAACCTGCCAGGCTCCTCTGTCCATGGGATTTTCCATGCAANAAATCATTTCCTTTATAACCACAAAGCTGTGTTTGCTCCCCGTTTACGTATCATGTACTCTGCCTTGTCTGAAGTTGTGTTGAGGGAGAGGGTTGCAAGTCTGTCTGTCCATCGTCTTCCTCTAGGCTCCTCAAGTGGGGTGAGGGGCCTGCTATCTCAGTTCCCTTGGTTGTTCCCCCCACCTCTTATCCCCACACATAACCTAACACCAGAACACACACAGGGAAAGCAATATACATAGCTGGACCAGATTTATTACCAGGGCTGATACAAAGAATATTTGCCAGCCACTGGCGTGTGGACGCCGACCCATCAGAAAGCTGAGAACCAACAGGGCATCGTCCTTGTCTATCGTTCCCAAAGAGCTTCAGGCTTTCACTCAGCCCCTCCTGGCCTGATCTCTACTTCAGCACAGGAGAGAGGCCGAGAGGTGGCCAGCCTCTGGGAAGGCTGGAGGACCCCAGCTGTGAGCTTGAGGAGGCCAGGCCCAGGGAGGCCACACTGGATACCTCCTTCTTTCGCCTTCCCGGCCCAAGACCAGCCCTGTCCAGGTCATAGAGCATCTGGGAAGGGAGGAGGAGAATCCAGGAATCAGATAATCAGAGCGAACGTGTAACATGCTCTGGGGGCTGAAACTTGACATGCCCCATCTCATTTAACCCAAACCAGTCTCTCAGGGGCACACCTTGCTCATCCTCATTTTGCAGACGGAAAAGCGAAGCTCAAGAGGATGAGATGAGAGACTTCCCTGGCGGTCCAGTGGTTAAAAAACCTTCCTTGCAAAGCAGAGGACATGGGTTCGATCGCTGGTTGGGGAACTAAGATCCCACAAGTTGCAGAGCAACTAAGCCTGCCTGCTGCCAACTGCTGGAGCTGTATGCCACAGCTAGCGAGTCCAGCTAGAGGGGCCGTGCTCCCCAGCAAAAGACCCTTTGTGATGCAATGAAGCTCTCTGCTGCCGCAACTAAGACCTGATGCAACCATACTAATAAATAAACATCAGGAAGATGAGATGATTTCCCCCAAGACTTCCCAGCTAGTAAGCACGTGGCCAGGGGAGGAATTCAAGTAGTGGGACACCCAGGGCTCAGAGCCATCCAAATGACCGGCTCCCCTGCCCTGGCGTGGAGTGGGCCAAGAGGGAGCCTGGGTGTGGGTGGCAGGGGGGGCGCTTTTGGACAAGAAGAAGGTTGGAGCTGGGTTATCAGGCCTGTGCCATTCACCCCCCGTTGTCTCATTTGTGGGAGCTGAGCCTGCAAGGACCATCTGGAAGAGAGGCTGCTGTGTGCCGGCAGGGCCTCTTGCGCCAGCTCTGAGCAAGCCCGGCTTTGCCACCAGCATGGCAAGGCAATCTGTGGGACCGAGGAGGCGTCACTGAACTCTTAGCTTTCATCCATAAAATAGGTGCCATGGTATTTAAATCGCAGGCTGATTGGGAGGACGTCACAGGCACTTGCCTGGTCTGTTGCAGGCAATCACCTCAGTCCCCTCGTTCCTCTGGCCTCTGGCCTGTACCTGGGTATCCAGGCTGGGCGCGGATGGGGTGAGAGTGTGGGTGGGAGTGTGGGTGGGCTTCTGCCACAGCCGAGGTCCCTTCTTTGGCTCACATGGTCCGTCAGTGCAGGTTCTTGGCCAAGCATACTGCAGGTCCCTCGTTGGCCAAAAGACGGGCCACGTATAAGCAGCAGCCGGGACCAACCACAGCCCGGCCAGCCTGGGGCGCCCTCCTTGGGGGATGGCAGTGCTTTCTCAGATGCCCCTCCCCAGTGCCTGGGACACCCAGGGTGAGGGCTGAGGCCGTGACAATAGGGCCGCTTCCTCGGTGCCAGGCTGTGAGGCTCACTGCATAAACACCTGAGCCCTCACTTCACAAGCTGTTTTCAGNTTCTCAGATGCCCCTCCCCAGTGCCTGGGACACCCAGGGTGAGGGCTGAGGCCGTGACAATAGGGCCGCTTCCTCGGTGCCAGGCTGTGAGGCTCACTGCATAAACACCTGAGCCCTCACTTCACAAGCTGTTTTCAGGGCCGTTGGACAGATGAGACAACTGAGGCCCAGAGACGCTAACCACTTTGTCCCAGATGGTCCACCCGGGGCGGTGGTCAGGCCGAGGCCAGCCCCTGCCGTGCGGCTCCCCTCCCTGTCCCTCTCAGGTTCTTGCATGAGTGAGTGCCCGGCATCCACAGGCACGGTTTGACCGTCACGGGACAAGGTCTGGGCCCCAGGGCGCTGGCCAGGGGGGCTGTGCTGGGTCAGACAGAGTAGCGGAGAAACAGAGGGCTTCCGAAGAGGTGAGGACCACCACCTCCTGGGCCTTAAAGGCCCCCAGGAGAGACCCTGGCTTCATGGGAGCCCCTTCCCTGGGACCTCCTCATCCAGGCTTCCAGCTTTGGGTCCCAACTCGCCTGATGAGTGAAACCCACTTCAGTGGCGCCTTCAGTGGGAGGGCAGAAGGGAGTCGGGAACCCCCAGCCTCACCAGCATCATGTGCCCAGGGCCTGTGCAGAGTGTGTGCGGGAAAGTGGGCCCCCCCTCCCCCTGGTGGTGCCCCTCTGCAGAGTGAACTGGGAAGAGGGGAGCGAAGGGGGACAGGGTGATGGGACCAGAAGCAGCCACAGCGAAAAACAATTCAGAGCCCAGCTTTTTTAAGCTTCTTCTTTGGGGGCCCAGAAACTTGATCTGGGTGGGAGGGGTGCCACCCGCCTGCTCCTGTATCTCCGGTTTCACGGCCTCCACCTCTGAGCCATTTTCTGTCCCTGGGATCCCGCGGCCTCTGGCAGGTGAAGAGAGAGGAAGCTAGACCGGCTGGGAACGAGGCCCTTTTCCTTCCTCTGGAGCCTCCTCCCACTTTGATCCCTTCCCGGCTGGCTGGAGGAGAAAGGCAAAGTCAGCGAAATCCACCCCCCTGCACCCACCCGCCTGGGCCC